>OX328129.1:21709185-21781685 GCA_946811695.1 Gonocerus acuteangulatus | reverse complement strand
ACCTAGATTTTTACCTTGCCCCTTGGGTATCCTTCCATTAACACCTTTTCTCCTTTCCTGTCATAAAATGTCATAAACATCTGTTTGATCCTACCGCCCGTTTTCCCCCACCTCTTGCTGTTTCCAGTTACATATACCCCTTGCAGATTCCTTTTTTCCTTAGACACTTTCACAATGGTTACTTAATTGCCAACCTTGGTCTTCCTCTGCCGCTCGGCATTTCCATTGGTATGTAGTATCTTATTTCTTTGTAAAATTAATTAATGTTACTATTAGCTACTATATTTGTCATTGGTATATAGTTCTCTTATTTCTTTGTAAAATCAATTAATGTTACTAATTACTATTAAAATCAATTACTGTACCTATTTTCTTTTTCATTCTACTCATTCTAAGAATTTTAAGACGATATGTTCTGTTATGAGTTAAACTGTATCTATAGTTCTGTTACCTATCACAATTATAAATTTTTCTTGATTGTTTCTGTATTAATTTCTTTTTTTTGTCATTTTAGCTGACGAAGGCTACCAATGAGTAGCCGAAACGTCCGAAATATAGATTTTTTAAAACAAAATCATATTGAGGTTTATTTAGCCGAATCCCAACCATTCCATCTGTACTGACTAATTAAATTTTCTGATTAGTTTGCGGCCTCCAAAAAGGTTTAGTTTATTTGTTTGGGATCTTCAGCTAATATTTCATCTGAACAGCCGATGTTACTCATTTAATAGTTTATAAGCCCCACCAAATTGTTCAAAATATGCTCCACTGTGATTTGCTCATTGCAAGAGCTGCATACCTTGTGTGACCTCATATATAGAGGAACACTTCTTTTCTTCTTGTTGGATTAATGTTTTCCAAGGCTTAACACTTCTTACAATCTCGCGGAGTTTGTTATCCATTTTTTTTTTCTTTTTTGTTTAACGTTTATCTTCTACTTACCACGGGTTTCCAACAGTTTTCGAGATATTTAACAAAATGTACGCACACATTTCTTATTCCAAGCGTTAGTTAGTTAGTATAAATGTGGAGCATGTGGAAATTTTCTTTAATGTACTGGGCACCCAAAATCTCGGAAACGATATTGCGGTGGGGTTGCTCACTCTATCTTCCGTAAGCCTGTTGTTTTAGCACTTTCCTCCGAAGGAAAGTAGCTATTGAGGTTGGACTCATGACGGAATTTTTGAAAAATTTCTTCAAATCTTTATCGATCCTACCTAGTAGACACCGAAAATGACCCCCGTTAAAATTTATATATATCTATATATATATATCTATATATATATATATATATATATATATATATATATATATGTGTGTCTGTTAACACGATAGCGGCCAGAGTTTTTGTTTTTTCGTCACTAAACTTGGTATATAGCATTCAATTAGCAAACGATTGAACGAGTTCGTTAACCACCAAAGTCGGTCCACCGGAAGGGGGGGTTTACCCCGAACCCAAAAAACTTATTTGACTATGTCAGCCGTAATATTTGTTATATTTCAACGAAACTTGGTATTCGGTGTGTTAATATAGAGAGAAAAGTGAGATATAAAAATGAACTAAATCGGTTCATTAGAAGGGGGGGGTTTACTCCGGACCCACAATACCAATTCGCCACTACCAGCCGTGATTTTTGGTATATTTCGACAAAACTCGGTATTCGTAGTGCTAATCCACAGGTAAATATGTGTTGTAAAAATAAACGAAATCGGTTCATTATGAGGGGGGGTTTACTCCGGACCCACAATACCAATTCGCCAATACCAGCCGTGATTTTTGGTATATTTCGACGAAACTCGGTATTCGTAGTGGTAATCTACAGGTAAATATGTGTTGTAAAAAGAAACTAAATCGGTTCATTAGAAGGGGGGGGTTTACTCCGGGCCCAAATTCCTAATATACTCATACCGGTCGTAATTTCTGCTGTATTGTAACGAAACGCTGTATACGTCGTGGGTAACTCATGAGAAAGAAGTGTTGTAAAAATGAGCTGAATCGGTCAATCGGAAAACGGGGGTTTAATTTGTAATATATTTGAATAGAAAAGCCGGCAGACGTAGGTTCACAAAGCCGCCGCAAGGCTTTCTACCACTAGAGTGACTGTATCCTGTTCCTGCGTTAGATCAAAATACGATAATATGAGGATTGTTGTATTTATTACGTAGTGTAGTAGGTACCATGTGTAAACATAACTCTGGATGCAAATTAATAATTGATCAGTTACTCATTACAAAATGAGAACTATTCACGTTTTTATTTTATTTATGTAGGATATTTTAAGCAAATTGTTCTGGAAAGCAGTCTACACTACCCAAATTCTGAGGAAAGTGCTTAGTTATGCAGCTCCTGCGTGACGGACTTTTTCGTATAAAATATGTCTTGTGTAAGGTTGTAACTTCTTTAAAACAACTGTTTTCTCGACCCCAACAATCATAAAATCAGATACAAAACGAGATGGTTATCGAATTAATGACTTCTCAATGAGAAGCATTACTTCAGTTTGCAATATTTCAAGAAGAAAGTATCGCTTACGTGCACAAGTTCCTTGCTCTGAAGTTCTACATGGCTTGAGGAACTGGATACCCCACGAGGCGTGACTAGGAGCTTTGTTTACCAGCTGAGAGGATGTAAACACAAGGAGAGACACGACTGTGGAGGCATATAACGGGAGACGAGTGCAAGGCCTGTTCCGGCCACACCGGAAACACTGCTCCACATTGCCTTATATGCATTTATATCTCACCTTCCTTAATAGAGAAATGGGTGTTTTTTCGCATCTTTTCCATATTTGAGCCTCTTAAATACTAATTTATATATAAAAAAAATAAAGATTTTGTCTCTATATTGCATAAAATCAACCCGTTTCTTCAATTGAAGTGGTCGGGACAAAATAGTGCCAAGCAACATTTTTAACAAACCCAAACTCCAGTTGCGTTGGATATTATGTAGGACTATTAGTTGAAATGGTTAGGGGCAACAAGATTAAGTAGCATACAGAGCTTGTAGTCATATTTTAGTAACATTTGCATCATAGATTGATATGCTCGCATAATATCCAACATATAGCAGCTACAGTTGTTTTTTTTTTAAATTTGCTTGGCACTATTTTGTCCCGACCCCTTCAATTATTATAGTTGTATAAATTACTGTTATTTATTGATTTACTCTAAATAATTGTTTGTATATAAATCCGATCACAAACACAAATATTTCATTCATTAAATCACTAAATCCACCATTTCTTTTCTCTTTGTTGGTCCAACACATTTTTTTATAACGACTTAATACACTTTTAGTACTAATTTTTTCTGATGTGTGATACTTTGTTGTTCTTGATTGTTGTTCTTTATTTGATATTTTAATGCTGTTTCTTCCTGTCAAGCGATGGAAGCCGTTGTTGCCCTCGATATGATATTATTCGGTTTTATTATCTAAGCAGTATAAAATGGTCAAAATAAAATAATATAGTTTTTAATTATTATTTCATGACATTTTACAGATACTTTTTCTAAAGGACTAACGCTGCTACATCTTTAAAGATTACAATATATCTACCTAAAAAAACAAATGAGGAGCTTGTTGGACAACTCCACTTTTGCTTTTTTTGCAGGAGAGGCAAAAAACCATATCTACTATATTGATGTCAGTATCATAGTGATTTTTTTATATGTTATTCTTATAGGCCTCAGAAACATTATTTCAAAGGCACTACAAAATTATATAAGTATTAAGGCCGTAATTACACTTTAAATAGTGGAGTTGTCCATGTTTGAAACCAAGTCATGGAGTTGTCTGTTTTTGAAACCAAAGGGAGCCATTTGAAAATTGAATCTATCCTCTTTTGAAAGCAAACAAATATGAATTTGGTATGCTCGAGGGTGTTTTAATATAATGTAATTATGTCTAATGTATTAAATCAAAATTATATAGTTATAAATTACATGAAAAATGTTATTTAAATACAGTTTGACAAAACTGAAATGAAACTAAATTATCCTTATTTTATTAAGTTTAGAAAAAAAGTGGTATTTAGCTATCCTCTTCGCACAGTTTTACCTATAACTACATGTATTGAAGTGGCTGTGCTATAATTTTCATCGCCGTACTCAGCCATACCTGTGCACAGCTAATAAAATAAAGTTATCAATTAGCGATGGGATTATTTTATGAAAAACGTATTAACCATTATTATTTTCTGCAGAGAGTTGTTGAAAAGTTTTTAATAGCAAATAACTGAACATTAACGATGAGATCTATTTAATATCTAGTGTGAAACTGTCAATATTTATTTGTTATACGCGAAATTTAAATAAAGAGGAATATGTCGAGAACAGTTACCAGTACCACATTATCTGTTAATTTATTCACCTGAAGTCTTGAAAATATATTTGGAATGATACATAGCTCTACCACTTGAGTAAAGTATGAATATTTTAAATTAAATACTTGCTGTTTTTCAAGGTTGTTGTTATATAAAGCCCGTTTATTAATAAAATAATTATTCTATAGAATTGGTAATGGTCTCATTCGACTCGGCACAAAAGAAACTCTTCAAAAATCATACCTAAATCAGAAAGATTCAAGTACCTAGAGGTTTTGTCCAAAAATCCGGCATTCGGAACCACAGTGCGCCGGATAACAGCTAGTTATTAATAAGAATTATCGCCAAATGCATTTATTACAAGTAACTACAACAATTCATCCATGATGGATTTGCAGTGCATGTTGGGAGCAGATTGCATGAATGCAAGCTTCTCATTGGCTACTGATGGAGTTGTCATTTTTTGAAACCAAACTATGTTGGAATTGTCCATATTTTGATTCTGAACGGTTGAAATAAACGCTATTTTACCTATTTTCTGTCCGTTCTTAATGAAAAACAGTTGTAAAATCGAATGCAGCAAAAAATCCACTTAAGAATCGACAAAAATCTCAAAACTGAAAAAAATGGAGTTGTCCAACTTTGATACTAAGCTCCTTAAATCATTATTGTATAAAGGAATAATTGAAGGGCTTGGTGCCAAAGATTACTAACCAACAATTGGAACAAACTGAGAAAATTAAAGCTAAGAAGAATCTGAAAAAATTAGTGTTGTTGACAGAAATGATTTTAATTAGTCAAATTGGAGGCTCGGTAGCCGTGAGTGTTAAGGCGTTAGCACTTAACACTCCGTGCCAAAGGACGTGGGTTCGATTCCCACTATGAGGTGGTGGCTTTTCGTTTGAAAAAAGAAAAGGCATCAGCCCTCTCCTGGTTAGAAAGGGCTGGTAACCTATAGATAACCCATCCCGAAATGTTTAGTTAATAGTAATGGACGTTAAAATTTTAATAAATAATAATTAGTCAAGTTAAAATCATTTCTGTAATCAACACTAATTTTTTTCAGATCCTTCTTAGGTTTAACTCCAATTTTCTGTATGTCGCAACTAATAAACTTGACATATTTAATTATAAAAAGTCCGACTCACACACAATATGATTACAAAACAGAACGTAACGATAAACCCTCAGCAGTGCAGCTGAACTCGTCATAAGCTCTGAAGATGGTAGCAGGAGCTTTTGAAAGAGCTTAGAGCGAAAATAAAAATTGTTGTGAAGGAATTTGACGTTTTTCATTTCACCAAAGATCTTCCTTCTCTGCCAGCAACCTCTTTTATTAAAACTTACCAAGTCATACAATGTTATTTTTCTCTTAAAACGAATGTGGCTGCTGAGAATTCTGCTGTTCATAGAAGGACCGCATTAAGCTAGGGTTTAACTCGGTCATTCTTTCGGTTGAAACATTAAAATGGCAGCATTATATCATGCAAATAATTTACATAATTTTCTACTTAAGCCTTTTCAGCTCCATTAATTTGGCTAAAATGGCCACGTTGGTTTTTTCGTGCTTTCTTTTTTTTTCACAAGAATAAATAAGTATACAACAATTATTACTCGTGTACTGCGTCAGGGCAAATTTAAGCCTATTCAAATAGATGACTAACTTAAAAGAAAAAGGTGGGGCCTATAGTCCCGGGGCAGTATTAATCGCGAGAAAAAATCTCTCTGTTTTCACTCGTTTGTTTATTGTTATATAACCCTATTTTTCATTGAATATTGATATATATATATTAAACGCTTCTCAGACCCTTCCCTACTCCTAAACGAGGTCGGATTTTATAGTGTTTCAAGTGTAGTTTATTAAACAGATACGCAAATGGCCGAACGGAAGGAGAGTGAAAATAAAAAGTATAATCTTACGTTTAATAAATTATGTATAAAAACATTATGGTCTTCGCGTTTTGACCGTCCAGCAGGGATGGAACCGACCAATCAGAACATGGAAGAGAAGACTACACCCACGAAACCGCACGAAAACGGGTACTTGTACCGGGCTCGCCAGACAACATCCTCATTCTCAGACGTAACCCTGAGGAAGCCAGCAGTATGACTGGCGAAACCTTGGTCAAGAAAATGATGACCATAATGTCTGTGATAATGTTTAACATTATTATGTTACAGTCAAAATATTTTTTATGAAAAATACCAAGAGCTGCTATTGCAAATAGGACATGACTGAAACCATTTCCTCAGACATGCTTATGGAGGCAGTTTGCTTAATGAACTGTAGAGGGTCTTGAGTTACAGCTTCTAGTTACGACATTTCAATTTTTTTTATATCATTAATGATCTTTCCTGTTGGTGCCCTGACTTTTTTTGCTTACGGTCATTAAGCTTTTTGCGAAAGATATAACGAATGCAATAATTTTTTCAAGTGCAGAATTCCATCCTGTATTCTATTCTTGGTAAACAAACTGATGACATTTACTGGTTAAATGAAATAATAGTAATTTTAATTTAATTATTATTAACAACCTGCCTTACGCTTGTTCTTCCAGGATTCTTTCGTGCTAACACGGTTTCGTTATTTGGTATTATTTGGGGACTCGTGGGCTGTTACAAATTGATCTAGCAAATTGAGGAAAAACTGCAAATCATTTGATCAAGAAAAACTGAATATATTGTTAATAAACAAAGTAATAAATTTAATTAAAACGTTTCCTATTTTAATATTTTGATTTTTTCCCTTCTTAATTAACCTTAATATATTTTGTCACATCCTCATAGCTCTCAAGAAAATCAAAGCTCTCTGGCTTGATTCATGGTCGTCTCCAAGTATGTCACAGAGAAGAGTATGAATGTCCATTTGGTTCCGAGCGGCTTCGTAGGCTCTGCATTCTGTGAAAATGTGTTTCATAGTAATATATTCACCAGAATCAGTGCAATTAGGCCTTAATGCTCTTTTAAATAAATATGCATTGGTCAGATTAGTGTGTCCAATTCCTATCCTCGACAGAACTACCTCGCCTCATCTCGCCTAGTGTCTTCAGATGAGGTATTCTACCCCGAGGTAGTGACTTTAATCTCCCTTAACTTCTTTTCTCTGTTTTGAAATCATTCATATTACCAATTTGTGTAGATCAGATATTTTAGATGTGCTACAGCATCTGACCGTAGAATGTAAGAGTAAAGAATGCCTTCATTGCCGCTTTATCGCTACCTCTTATACCATTGTGCCTAGGAATCCAGCAGAGAGTAACATGTCGGTTTCTTTTTTTAATGCATATATATTCCCGTAATGAGGTCTGAAATAATTGCTTTATGGGAATAAAAGTTCTGTAAAGAAAGGATAGAAAATAATGAGTCAGTGTATGTCATCAAGTTACTGTTATTTTAATAAAGCTGTCATTTGTTATGGTTATTGTAAGTAGTTCAATACATTTGTATTCTGGCATCAGGGGTCAAATTTGTGTACAAATTATCAGAAAAAAAGAATAAAATACAGGTATTTTCTTCCCATATGGGCCATTAACTTGCACAACTAGCAACATTCTTACGTAAGGGTTTTTGCATCCACCAGCCGAACCTTTCTAAAGCGAATATACTGCCTTCAGACTAGTTAATAGCCCGAGCCGAACTGGAAAAAAGAAAGTGGTATTACCAGTATCTTCGATCCTATCAAGTTCGTAGACTTTTGGATATGGGAAACTTAAATGGCGAAAATATGTAAATCATATCGGAGAAATGAATGTAAATATCCGTCCTTAAGAGCTGATTAATGAAAGCAACGGTTAGAACTAATTGATAAGGTCTTTGACAGTAATGTGTTTTTACTTTGTTGGATTTCATTTGAAATTTACCAATCATTCAACTGATTTCGAAATGTTCACATAACGTGGGTATTTGACCAGCTTCATGGAATCTTTTAAGTAAATATTGTTTTTCAGTAAGCTGAAACCCCCCCAAAAAACCGCAATTTTTGCCCATCGCGTACAATTATCTTGCAAAATGTGAAGGGCAAGCAAACAAAAGCATCATCATTTTATTTACTTACTTAAAGAAACAAAAAAAAAAAAAAAAAAAAAAAAAAAACAGCCATTCTGACGTTTCAGAGAAATAAATTGAGGACTTGTTAAGAAATGATTTTTTGAATCTCAACATCTATCTTTCGTGTCATTCGTCTATCTTATTTGTATCTATTTGCATACAAATAGATACAAATAAAATAGACAACCTGGCCAACTACCGAGTTTGAGGTTTAACGCCGAATAACAACAGAGAAAAAAACTAACGTGATGGATTTTTTATTATTATTGTTTTCGGTTTCAGCATGCAAAAATCTATAGGAATCAGTCAAAAAATCACATGCATTTTTTTTTTTCGCAGACCAGCGTAATTTAATGTTCCTGGTAAATATCCACTTCAAATAGGGCAGTTTGATAGTTTTGAGAATACATCATTCTTAAATGTATCCAATATTATATACCGAATTTTCAATTCTTAATTTTTGAAGTAGGAATATATCTGAAAACGTATAATGATACTTTATGTATTTTAATTATGTATTTACTATTTTTATTCCTTTCGTAGAGGTATTTCATTATTTTAGCCTGTATGGCGAGAAATGAGGTTAAAACTGAACTAAAACTAATATGTATAAATACTTTTTAATATATTTCCTTGCTGAAGAATTAGCTGTGTTTGCGCAGCTCCTGCAACACGGTTTTTTGAACTGTTATTATAAATAACTTTAGATATTAGAATTCAAAAACATTTATATTTTTGTCTCCCTCTAATTATCGTAGTGTCAGTAATGGGATAAGAAAGAAAATCCTGGTCACTATTGTTATTTAAAATTCTCGGAGGAAATTTTATTTTTTAATCTCTTATTTGTATCACTATTTTTTTATCTTCTGTTGTGATTTGTACATTGATAGTAGCCCGAAAAAGCAATGTCATTGAGCAAACCCAACAAAAATAGAAGGCATTTAAAAACATTTTTATTTCAATTTACTACTATTCGTATGATGTGTGATAATTTCAGAATTTAAACCTAGCCCATTTCTAGACTCACCACTTCTTTTTTGTCAGCAAAAACATGGGCGTATATAAGGGGGGCTGAGGCCCCCCCCCGGGGGGGTTTGATCGGTAAAAATTTCATAAAACCCTTAAAAATATATTAAATAAGATCATTTAGTTCATAAAACATATTCTATGTTGGGTGTAATAGCGTTTAAGTTGGCTAAAACTCTTCCATGATCTAAATTGTTAGTATTCCATACACCGGAAATGGTCTCAGCCCCCCCCCCCCCCCGAAATTTTCCCAGCCTCCTCCAAAATTATTTTCTATATACGCCCATGAACAAAAATGTATATGTAATCTTTCCAATCTGTAAAACCTGAATTAATACGGCTTCTTATTAATAGGACTTACTTAGAGTATTAATATTTTCCATTTTACCTAAATTACTTTAAAGTTTCACCTAAAATGCCCTTCTATAAAGTTTAAAGTCAGGTTTGTGCATAGCAAGTAAGGAGCATTTTAAGCAGACCTCAGGGTTTTGTTTTTCTTATCAATTTCTGATATGATTCATTATTTTCTCAAGCTATTATGCAGATAAAATAGCTCATTAATGTTTTTTTTTTATCTTCCGTTGACAAGGTAATTAGGCTGATGAGTCATTAAGTAACTGTTATTTTCAAACGTCAGATATTTGTACATATTGATTCTTACAGATATGCTTAACTGTTACGACAGGTGATTCACTTACAAGTTTATAGGTTAGGCTGTGTACAAGTAAGGTTTATTATTATTATGAGTTTGAGGTTAGATTAGATTAGCTAGTGACTCATACCCTGCGCATCAAGGGGTGGACCTCGGCCTTTCGCGAGTCCTAAAAAGAGGTGCGAATATGAGGTTTCTCAGTATATTCTGGAATTTGAACTTATTGTGGGGGACATTATGTATTCAACCGAAATTCATAGGTATTGACCAATTATCAGACAGTTCTTGCCTGTGTCCGAAGTACAGCGCATCGTTATCTTGTTTGCATTTGATCCAAGCGTAACACTTTTGCAAGACCGCTATGTGCACTCTACTTCGTTTCATGCTTCGGAGCGTATTTCTTAACTTTTTTTTCTGACAGGAGAAAGAAAAAGGTCACTAACTTATTGTGGCGCGCTATTCTCGCTTTTCATTGAGATTTTTTTTCAGGGGGTGCTTACATTTATTGCGAAATGTCAAAAAAAAGTATTAACTGTTTCTATTCCAAGTTTTCCAAATGACACTAAGTATTAGAGCGCGGGTGTCCTCCTGGTCTAGTGGCTAACGTCTATGATTCTCAAGGGGGGGATCCTACCGGCAAAAGGGATTTTTCTTTTTTCTGGGCCCGTTGAGAAAATTCCTGGCTGCTGTACCATGGATGTTAGAGAGGAGACGCACTGAGATGGCACAGTTCATGCGAGGCGGACTTCTATAAATATTGCTGTTGTTGCACCAAGGGAATCTTATTGTGGTGTGTTCGACGAGAACAATTTCTCTCCTACGGCACTTTTAGAGAGTAGTTTTACACAGTGTAACATTTAATTTAAATATGAGAGGATATCAACTGTACTTGGAATAAATACAGGTATTGATTAGATTTACACAGATCGTCCTCTAATTGCTAGAACCGCTAATAATGTTTCCGACACAGCCATTAATTGTTGTAGAATGTTCCTACGCGGCTGGAGTTGGTATTTAGAGATAATCTCGCCTCTCTATGATTTAGGTTTAGCATTACCAGCAGTAATTTCCTTGGATAAACTTCTCGTATTTACTACTGGTTATACGAGTACGTAATTGTTCTATTATTCCAAATATAGGACTAGTTCCCTGTGATAATATAGGATACACTGTTGATTTTTAGCGCGTTTCTTCCCTCCTTCCATGTATTGTATACATATAAATAAATATGTATGTGTGTGTATATATATATATATATATATATATATATATATATATATATATATATATATATATAAACACACACACGAATTGAAACCAATGTTGTTTTCGTTTTTTATGGGTTATGAAATGTGAAATTTCTAGTAGGCACTTCCGTATTGCGTGACGAATTTAACGTCACATGCAGATTTTATCCCTATGGATGGAAGGAGGAAACGCGCTAAAATTAATAATAAATTAATTATAATATTTATTTATTTATTGATGATGATGCTCCGCATCTAAAGCGAAGAGCATTTAATTTCCTGTATTAAGCTGATGCTGGTGTTGAACCTAACGATGCCACTCCAAAATATTAGTTGCTACAGACAATTATATAAGTATAGTATGTATATATGCTTAAGGTATAGATAGTAACGAATACTAAAATTAAATGAGTATAAAGAAAAATAAATAAATAAAATTAGAATTAGTGAGGTATTTATTTAATTAATAGAGAATATTAGATTTCATTATTATTGCAAAAAAGGTCAAATGGATTCTTATGGTTATCTATTATATTTTGTCGTACATGTTAGTGTTTTTTTAAATATGTCAATATTGTGTTAATATAATGGCTGCCTTCAGAAAGTATGTCTGTCAGATCATGAGGAATGTCCAAGGTATGCCTTAACCGACAGTATGTTATAATATGTTTTACAGTAAAATCTGTGTTACAAGTCGTGCATTTGGGTTTGTCCTTTTTTTTTCATCAGATACTCGTGGGTAATGCGTGTTTGGCTGATTCTTAGTCTCGCAAGGACTACTTCTCGGCGTGAGGTCCTGTACGACGATGTCCAGTCTGTAATAGTGGGTTTAATAGTCCTTAGTTTATTGACAGTCACAGTACGCCAATCAAGTAATTATAATATAGTAATTCATTAAAAATAAGTATTTATGTTTATTTCGTATTTTCAGTTTCAAGATTTTAAATGTCTTGAAGAAGTTTATGGTGTGGATAATAACGCCTTATATAATTGGTGGCTTGCGTAATTGGTAACAACAATAAGGTACGAGAAGAATAATTCCCTGCAGGCGAAAAAAGTCATTAAAAAAATATCCATCTTCTCCAAGTGCATCAAATTCTACCAGAAAGTATTCGGAAGAAGGTTAGGTTGGTGGTTTAAGGACAGAAAACTGCTTGGTCATTGAGTTTAATGTAAGGGTGTGTTTTCAGTGTTGTGTGTTTGAGACTGGGTTGTGTATCTAAAATTGCAGTTGTTAATCTTGCTTGGAAAATATTATTATTGCATAGATATAAGAACCAGATTCAGATGTCCTTAAAGAGAAAGGAAAACACACTTAAAAATGTATATATTCGTTATATTATCTATTTATTCATTTTATGTTTTATTATTATTATTATTTTTAAAATCTTTTTTTTTCTTCTTTATTTTTATTTTATTTATTTTTTTTACTTTTAAATGTTAGATGTTTCATACTTTTCCTTCTTTTATCTTTTCTTTTTTTTTTCTCTTCTTCTTCTTTTGTTTATTATTTTTCTTTATATATACGTATATATATATTTCGGAAGAAGGGGTATGTGGTTCAAGGCCTATGTTTTGGAGGGAGAAATACGATCCCAAAGCTTACTTGTGACTTCCTAAAGAACGCAGACAAAGACACCAACAAATTCTGTATCATTGCGGAATCAATCTTGATACATTCCCTCAGAATACTGAACTACCCCACATATACGGAAGCTAAACAGCTGCTTATCAATCTCCCAGAATTTCACCAAATTTATGTACATAATTGATAACCCGTGCTATACTTCGTAGTTAATTATAAATTGACGTTAAAATTTAAATAAATGAATAAAAATGTCATTACATATTTATCATCAAAGGTTATTTTCTCGGCAACCTATAAATAATAATAATAAAAAAAAAATCAACTCCTTTTTATCCAATTGAAATGAATTTTTAAAGGATTTATAAGTATGCCAACATATTTGGGCCGCCAACTCACGTTT
Source organism: Gonocerus acuteangulatus (assembly GCA_946811695.1). NCBI lineage: Eukaryota > Metazoa > Arthropoda > Insecta > Hemiptera > Coreidae > Gonocerus > Gonocerus acuteangulatus. The sequence goes on along the minus strand of OX328129.1, from coordinate 21,768,403 downwards.
TATTAAATAAATGATTTCTTCTTCTAAACGTTATTTTAAGCATATTCTTCAGATATGTGCCATACACTACCCATCTATGTCATATACGTGCTTAGTTATGTCCCGCTGAAGCTTTTTAGCACTTTCCTCCGAAGGAAAGTAGCTATTGAGGTTGGACTCATGACGGAATTTTTGAAAAATTTCTTCAAATCTTTATCGATCCTACCTAGTAGACACCAAAAATGGCCCCCGTTAAAATTTATATATATCTATATGTATATATATATATATATATATATATATATATATATATATATATATATATATATATATATGTGTGTGTGTCTGTTAACACGATAGCGGCCAGAGTTTTTGTTTTTTCGTCACGAAACTTGGTATATAGCATTCAATTAGCAAACGATTGAACGAGTTCGTTAACCACCAAAATTGGCCCACCGAAGGGGGGGTTTACCCCGAACCCAAAACACTAATTTGACCATTTCAGCCGTAATATTTGTTATATTTCAACGAAACTTGGTATTCGTAGTGGTAATATAGAGAGAAAAGTGAGATATAAAAATGAACTAAATCGGTTCATAAGGGGGGTTACTCCGGACCGATAATACCAATTCGCCACTACCAGCCGTGATTTTAGGTATATTTCGACGAAACTCGGTATTCATAGTGGTAATCTACAGGTAAATATGTGTTGTAAAAATAAACTAAATTGGTTCATTAGGAGGGGGGGGGGGGTTACTCCAGACCCACAATACCAATTCGCCACTACCAACCGTGATTTTTGGTATATTTCGACGAAACTAGGTATTCGTAGTGGTAATCTACAGGTAAATATGTGTTGTAAACATAAACTAAATCGGTTCATTATGAGGGAGGGAGGTTTACTCCGGACCCAAATTACTAATATACTCATACTGGTCGTAATTTCTGCTGTATTGTAACGAAACGCGGTATACGTCGTGGGTAACTCATGAGAAAGAAGTGTTGCAAAAATTAGCTGAATCGGTCAATCGGAAAGGGGGGTTTACTTTGTAATATATTTCAATAGAAAAGCCAGCCAGACATAGGTTCACAAAGGCGCCGCAAGGAGCGCTTTCTACCACTAGAGTGACTGTATCCGGTTCCTGCGTTAGATCAAAATACGATAATATGAGGTTTTTTGTACTTATTACGTAGTGTAGTAGGTACTATGTGTAAACATAACTCTGGAAGCAAATTAATAATTTATCAGTTACTCATTACAAAATTAAAAGAGAACTATTCATGTTTTTATTTTATTTATGTAGGATATTTTAAGCAAATTGTTCTGGAAAGCAGTCTACACTACCCAAATTCTGAGGAAAGTGCTTAGTTATGCAGCTCCTCCGTGACGGACTTTACTTTATAATGTTCAGGCTTTTATTTCTACAGCGAAACTTAACATTCTGCACGTCCAGTATGTATGCAAATGAAAACTATACATACAAATTCGTTGTAACTCCACTAACTAATGGGTTTTTAATTTACAGTGTCGTTTTCCTTAAATGTTTTTTCACCTTTCCGTCGACAGCATTTCCCACCGTTTGCAGCAAAAAATTCTTCCATCAGACATTTATATCAGTGGCATACAGCCGCACGGTTTGACTATCCAATCAGACGCTGAAACCGCCAATAGTGAAACATCCCACCGCAAACGGACATTCCGACAATAGCTGTTGCGGTCGGACCCGATGGAAAGTGACGATAATACGGTAGCTCTTCTCGAATTTCTGCCTTACCGCCTCCCCCGTCCCCCCCCCCCTCGCTGCAAGGTGGGGAAAAAATCGCTCCGCACTTTCCTGTACCAAATTGATTTTTCGCCCTAACAACTCATTAAAGAGTGGCTCTTTGATTCGACACCGCCGATTGGCGAAAGGATACTTGAGACTCTCACGGCGAAACCGCTGTGATGTGTTACGCCTGTGCGACCAGCCACTAAGTCCTTGAATTGGTCTTCACTCTGTTCAAATGGCGTTTCACAGATCTTGTACCATTAATAACAAGAAGGCAACTTTTGATAACAAGGCGAATGTCAAAAAAACTTGCTTCTTCAATGCTCTACAATATTAATCCTACAGTTAATTATTACACAATTACCCTCTTTTGAAATGCGAATAACCATGGGTCCGGAGTAAACCCCCCTCCAGAGGGATAAATTTTGCTGGTTTACGTATTGTTTCAATCGTTTGCCAGGGGCATACTATATACGAAGTGTCGTGACGAAGAAAACAAAAACTCTGGTGTGTATCCTGTTAACGATAGGTCATAAAATGTTCGACGTGATTCTTTTTATTGGCATAACTTTCTTATTTATTAACCGATTGAAATGAAACAAACACTCAATTTTAAGTGAAACTTACCACAATATACAGCAGAACTTGGATAATTCGAACCCCTAGGGACCGATAAAAAAGCTAGAATTATGCAAAATTCGAATTACAAAAGTTTTTGAAAATAAAGGGTTAAAAAATCGAACTTCATATTTTCACATTTTTTAATTTAAAAAAAATACGTTTTATTTAAAGAATAACAAACATTTCATGAATTGATGATTATGTACATAAGTAATAAATAACTTATCAAAAAAGTAAAAATAATAATAATTTTTCAGGTAAGTTGATAAAGTGTTGGATTCCAAACTCCTTGGCAATTTCAGATTTTTTCTTTATTCCTTTTTCAACTTCTTTAATTGCAACTATTTTCTCTGATAATGTTAAAGTTTTATAACTTCTAGGCTTCGACATCTTAAATCAAATCTGTACACCACTGTACACCAGAAATTCAAAGCAGAAACAATACAACAGATCTAGGCGCTGACTGACTTATAACTGAATAAGAAATGAAGATCGGAGGGATGGTGGGAGGGAATTCTAGGATAAAACGACAGGTTGGTGTATGTAACTCCTGGAAGGGAGGAAGCGCGACTCGCCACTTTGCAGAGCTCCTACAATCCAAGAACTAGACTATGAGACCGCCGCGCATCTTGTCCCGGAACCCCTACATCCTTATCTTACTATCCTTCTTACCCGAGCGGAAAATATTTTCACAAGATTTAAGATCGACCGCCTCTCAGTCCATTTGGTGGTACAGACTCGGAAAAAATTCGAATTATCCAAAATTTTATTCGAATTAACCACGATTTTATTTTTCATTGCTTATGCCCTAAATTCTAGGGACCGAGAGAAATATTCGAATAATAATAATAAAGAGGTGCCAATGACCAAAGCAGTCGAGGCACCCAAATAATAATAATAAAAAATAAATAAATAATAATAATAAAGACGACTTCGAAATATCGAAGTTCGAATTATCCATGTTCCAATGTATTATTGAAAACCGTATCTAAATCGGATAAGCCGTTTCTAAGATTAGCGCGCACAGACAAACACAAAAATTCTAAAAATCTTTGTTTTGGGTACTATTGCGTTGATAAAGGCCCCCAATAGTATCTCTTCCCATATATCTTCCATGTACAGACAGCGATCCGTTAGAATTTTATTATATGTATAGATTATTACACTATATTATAAAATAGTTGAAACTGTTAACACCTTTTAATGTATTAATTTTCATCTATTTTTTGCAGTTTTGGTGTGTTATTTATGACATTGTATTTAAGATTGTACGTTGAACCTCAAGAATATCTCTTCCTGCAAAGGGTTAATCCTTTTTCTGAGCTCCCGAAGGATAATTTGAAAGGTGTTCCAAGGAAATTGAGACATCCATCGGGCTAGTTCAGCAGCCTTAAGAGACGTGTTAAGAGTCCGGTTAAGGATGACACAGTCCATTCTAAGGAGGTATGTCGAATGTGTTCGATGGTTAGACTAGCGGTCCTCCAAGGATTCTCAAGGATCTATCTTGTTAGGTCTTTGGCGACGATAGACTAGTTTTATTAATTCCAGGTGGCTCTAACTGCTATGCTTGGATGACCAAGTTCCTGCGGTTGGAGCTTTCTGGGCTACACAAAATGTATTAGTCCGAGAGACAGTAACCGCACGCTTCATGAAGTGTTATACGCACCTTGAAATATTGCTATAATGTACCTCTTGCGTCGATAAGAACGTAAATGTGTTGGCCAGACTTACCGTAGAACACCAGGTACTGCGCATTGGGGAAAGCTGCAAAAAAAATTTTCCCAAAAATAGTTTTAATCAGATGTCAACTACTTTTAATATAAAATTAAGACAATTTTACAATGAATAATAAATAAGGCAGGCACTTAATTGTTTTTATTCTAATATTAAATGAGAATTTTATTCACGCTGCCATTTAAACCGGGACAGCTGTGTGGAAGAACCAATGAGAGCGCAGAGAACAACCACAACTGCGCGGTGCTCTCATTCACTCTTACGGTTACACAAAGTGTTTTGCAGTCTGTCATAGGCAACATTTATTTAAATTTATTTTTAATTTAAATTTTAAACCTCTTAAAAGTGCCTCCCTTATTTATTATTCATTCTAAAATTGCCTTAATTTGCAGGTTTTTTTACATTAACGATAGTTGGCTTCTGATTAAAACACTATTTTTGGGCAATATTGTTTTGCACCTTTCCCCTTTGCGCAATACCTGGTGTTCCAAGTTATGTCCAGGAAACACATACATACCTTCTTATCTACCCAAGGGGTACATTATAGCAAAATTTCATGGTGCATAAAACACTTCATGAAAAGTGCGTTACCAGCTCTCCGACTATACAGAGATATCTCGAAAGGATGTATTTATTGCCTAACTGATCAGCGCGCATCTGTTTCTAAGTAAATGTTTATGGGGGCTATAAGTTCCCCCCCCCCCGATTTAACAACATTATCAGAATTAAACGTTATATAGTTAGGTTAACTACTTCTCGAACGTCCCTCAACCAGACTGTCCCTCGACCATATCTGAGCCCTTTGACTAATTAGTAAGGACTTCATAGAAGATATCGAATTAGCGGTCTAGTAGTTTCCGAGTTGCGGTTTACCTTCATCAGGGCGTAGTAAGGACTAAGCGGTTACCCATCCACTGCTAATTGGCTCCTGGAAATAGGCCTTTCCTAATGAACTATCCCTTCATTATGCTAATGAGGGCACTTGACTCTTGACGGCGATCTCATATCAAATTACCGATCATTTCCTTTTCGTCCTGTTGAAATACGTTTTTCATCATGGCATGTAATTAAATGGCGCTATAGACGAGGGAGCAACTATAAAAAACGTAGTAATACTTGCATGTTGAGGGGAGGCCAGCTAATTTCTTTGGGAATAACAATAATTGAGAAATGTATAAATCTAAAATTTCCCAGAACATTCTTTAAGCGCGGTTCCTCCCTCCCTCCCTCCCTCCATAGGGAAGATATCCGCTTATAAGGTTGACCTCATGACGCAATCCGGAAGTGCCGACTAGAAAATTTTGCATTTCGGAACCCCTAGAGAACAAAAATAACGGTGGTTCATATTTGTATATATATATTTGTCTGTTCGCGCTATAGCTCCCTGAAAAATGGTCCGATTTTAATAAAATTCGGTACAACAATTTTTTGTCTAATTTAAAAGGTGAATTTCGTTAAAGAGCAAACTCTGTCCACCGGAACATGGTTTTTGGAGCGAAATTCGCGCGAGTTACGCTTACATCATATGCTTGCTAGCTGGCGTTAATAAGCTTAAGGTGGTGAAAAGCGATTGCCTCCCTTGGGCGTCGGCGGCTAGATCAAACCGTGGAGAAGAAGTGTTGTTGGCGAGACTCCGGCTTGGTCACACTCCTCTCACGCACTCCTACCTCATGTCCAGAACAAACCCACCTCGATGCGCTACCTGTCGGACACTACTCAGTGTACAACATATCCTTGAAGAATGTCGGAAGTATACAATGGTGTTACGACGGCTTGGAATACCCAGAAAGATGGAAGATGCTCTTGGTAATAATTCGGCAGCAGACGATAAGCTGCTCAAATTTTTAAAAATAACCGGACTTAACCGTCTTGTATAATAATTGTGGTATAGCTATACAGTTTTATTTGGCTCGTATCCTTGAATATAGGTGTATATAAGTGTATGTTTCTATCTATTTAATTACCTCTATTTATGTATTTTATCTTTCTATTTATTGATTTATCCTTAGTTTTTTTATTCGGAGGACCAATGTTTTTTCCTTGATACTTTTGTTACCTCTTGTTTAGTTTTATTTGCCTGTTTAACTCATTGCTGTGATATTTTTTGTTACCATATTTTCCTTGTTAACCTTTTAGATGTTATACCTGTTTTTTCCTTTTTAGTGTATACTTTTAATATTAGATTCAGTTATATTCTGTTAAGTTCTTAGTAGGGAGATTGAAAGTGCCCAAAAAAGAAAAAAAAAAAAAAAAAAAAAAAAAATTATATGTATATATATATATATATATATATATATATATATATATATAAATATATATACATATAAAATGAAAAGTACCGCTATAAAGGAAAAAGAATATATATATATATATAAAAAAAAAGAAAAAAGAAACATAAAAATGGAATTTAAAAATAAAAGAGTACCGGTTATATGTTAAAAAAAAAAAAGAGAGAAAAAGATACTCAGGAGCATGCGGTGAATGATTCGTGTAGCTGTTTTGCACGGTAGGGCGATGACGACCATGGGGTTCTTTCGCCCAAAATGCCACAAACAAACATATGCTTGCAAGTTCTCTTTTTATATGCTTCTTGGCCTTGGAAAACGAATGATACCATTTTTAGTGCTTAAGAATAGCTTTAACCGTTTTCGAAAAATGTGGAAAAATAGTTGAATAAAGTTATTGGTTTGGGTACTTAGAATCATGGGATTCAGTTATATTATTTTCTGCATATTTGAAATTCATATAAACAAAAATGTTTAAATTTTTGTTACGTTTGGAATTAAGGAAGGATTAGAATAAAGTATTTTATTAAGAGACATGAAACAAGACAACAGGTTACACCTGTGGGAATTTTCGACCATTATTTCATCCTTGGAGCATCAATTTCCACCATCCAGCAATCTCTAAGAAAGTTTTTTTAGTTGTTTAGCTGTATTTTGTTTTAAATTGAATTTATTTGTACTATTAGTATTATAGTAGGAGAACACAAGAAAATGTGAAACGTTTTGATATTTTTCAATGCATTGAACTGTGAAATAAGTATCTCTAGAAGTGGATGGTGGGGGCTGGCCGACCCTGCCAGGTAAGGGTACGTGGCCCTTTGTAACATATCTGTGGCCATATAATCATTTCAAGAAAGGTGGAACCAAAATAATAGCTGTTTCTTTTTTGATCTTTCCAAATGTGACTAGGGATAAAAACGGAATCGCGCTATGATGACCATGAACCGCTAATAAGATGGGCCATTTTCGAGTGTTTGAGATAGCGAACAGACAAATGTGTGTGTATATATATATACACACACACACATCATCATCAAAAAGGAATTTCTTGATATCTCGTTTTCCTCAATGATTAAATCAACGTGTTATTTCTAGATTTCTTGCTAAAAACGACGAGTCTTCTCGTAGCTGGTGTTATCGCAAAATATTTCTTAGATTATATCAGGAAAGTGTTGACGGAGCGGCTTTCCGCGCGCGTTGGTCGTGCCGAACGGGTTTCTCATCTAATAACCGATGGTTAGGTTGACTTTTACCGTCCCGGTGTGGTAACTCTGAGAGGTTGGGAGTCATATATGGCGCAATAGGGAGATAGTTTGGTCTGTACTATGCTCCGTCCGAAGTTTTGTCCTTTAAAAGTACGCATTAATCTAATTAAAGGCAGGTTAGGCCTAGAAACGTTCGAGGACACCGGTTCGGACTCCCGAAAGACGGCGCTAAAAGATAAAATCTCTGCGCGCCGGAGTTTGTAACTTAAATTCTCGCTGAGTGATAAAGCATTAGACTAATATGCTGGATTTCAAATTCAGCGCACGCGAAGAAGGTTTTATTCTTCGTTGTTGGGTAGGATTCGGCTTCCCTGGCCGTCTTTAGGACATCCCTGCCTTTAATTAATTTATTAATGGGTACCAGCAAAGGGTAAAATCAGGCGACCGGAGCATAGTAATGACCACACTATCGCCCTAGTGTTCCGAATGGTCATGAATCAGATATCTCTTTAGTATCTGCCCCTCTAGGCCCTTTTGGCCTGTTACGGGACGGTTAGTATTTGGAAAATTCGCTAATAATAATCATATATATATATATATATATATATATATATATATATATATATATATATATATATATATATATACAGGGTGTCCCGTAAATGTCTAGTCATATTGTGAGGGGTGATAGAGGACCTTTAGGGGAACAAAAAATGTTCTATGACGATTTCCCGAATTCTCGCCCATAAGGGAGAAAACGTCGTTTTATTGTTTTTTCGAGACAAACGTGGTTTTTAGAAGAATATTCGTTGTAGCTCCGTCCTAGGTGGTACTACTAGAAAGGGGGTGAAACCTATCGAAAGCTGAGTAAATTTACTATAAGACTAGTTGGGAGTAAACGTAAAAATGAATGAATGTAAGTATGTATATCTTACCAAAAGAAAGCTATTCTAAATTTCGTGACATTTTATTGATATTTCTTTCCAGCGTTACTCCTCAATGGGCCGGATCTGTGATTTCCGGCTTTTAGAAAAACTTCCCCATTTAACCAGCTTTCCTTTCATGTATCACAACCCTGTGTTATTGAAGTATTTGAACGGTTTAAGAACAAAAGTTTTTTAAAAAACATGGATCTGTGAAAATAAAATTATATTTTTTTCTTCAGTTTATTCAAAAAGCTGAAGAGAAATATTTATTTTTATAAATGTTTACATAATAATAAATAAATATTTACTTAAAACAATAAAAAAAATTACTTCCACGATTATAAAATAAATTCCTAAAACAGTAAATAATTAAAATACACATTTATTTTGAATTTATTAATTCAGGTAACTAATACTGGGTCCAGGTGGCGGCCATTAAGGAACACCAACCATACATTAACCTCAAAAATTATTATTTTTACCTAGATCACGCATTTGAACACATTTTTACAGGACTATGTATGTCTTATTTATGAGGGATAGAATTTGTAATTACCAACATTAATTCAAGGTAAAGCATTTCTTTTAAAAAATATAAATACCTGTAAAAATGTGTTCAAATGCGTGATGTAGGTAAAAATAATAATTTTTGAAGTTAATGTATGGTTGGGGTTCCTTAATGGCCGCCACCTGGACCCAGTATTAGTTACCTGAATTAATAAATTCAAAATAAATGTGTATTTTATTTATTTACTGTTTTAGGAATTTTTGTTATATTCGTGGAAGTAATTTTTTTATTGTTATAAGTAAATATTTACTTAATATTTATGTAAACATTTATAAAAATAAATATTTCTCTTCAGATTTTTGAATAAACTGAAGAAAAAAATATAATTTTCTTTTCACAGATCCATGTTTTTTTTAAAGCTTTTGTTCTTAAACCGTTCAAATACTTCAATAACACAGGGTTGTGATACATGAATGGAAAGCTGGTTAAATGAGAAAGTTCCTAAAGTTTCTAAAACCCGGAAATCACAGACCCCGCCCATTGAGGAGTAACGCTGGAAAGAAATATCAATAAAATGTCAGAAAATTTAGAATAGCTTTCTTTTGGTAAGATATACATACTTACATTCATTCATTTTTACGTTTACTCCCAACTAGTCTTATAGTAAATTTACTCAGCTTTCGATAGGTTTCACTTCCTTTCTAGTACAACCACCTGGGACGGAGCTACAACGATTATTCTTCTAAAAACCACGTTTGTCTCGAAGAAACAATAAAACGACGTTTTCTCCCTTAGGGGCGAGAAGTCGGGAAATCGTCATAGAACATTTTTTGTTCCCCTAAGGGTCCTATATCACCCCTCACAATATGACTACACATTTACGGGACACCCTGTATATATATATATATATATATATATATATATATATATATATATATATATATATATATAAAATGTGCGTGTTTTTATGTTTGTATCACAAGTTAATGCGAAAAACACGATGAATTTAATATATTTATTCTTTAAATTCTCCATAAAATATAAGCTGCACTATTTTATCAGTTTATAGATTTGTCTTTAACCTCAAAATTTTGTTTGGGTATAGTATTTAATTAACCTAGGTTTGGTTATCATTTATATTCGTAAACTTTTCTTTCTGTTTATTGAATTTATTATTATTATTTTTTTTTAGTGTTAGTTTATAATTTTAGTATTATTTATGTAATATATATCCTTAACTTCATTCGTTCCTTATATTTAACACATCGCACTAGTATTTCTAAAGTGACACAACTGGAAATAAAACTCACTGAAAATGTGTCACTCTCGTCTATGTGGGGCTTAGCATTAAGACAGGAAGGGTGAAACAATTGCCCCCTGGTGTACAAGCTCTGAATCTAGGCGCATACAGTTTTGATGGTTGACAAAGAGATATTGACCTAGTCTTTCATAGTCCTAACTATGACGGTTTGAATAAAACCGATTTTCGAGTTGTCAGTTAGTGCGAGATGTCCACATGGGTGTATATAAGGGGGCTGCAGCCCCCCCCCCCCGAAATTTTGATTTGATCGGTAAAAATTTCATACAACCCTTAAAAATAAATTAAATAAGATCATTTAGTTCATAAAGAATATTCTATTTTGGGTGTAAAGGCCATCGGCCATGGCCACGTTGAATGCATCGGTTCCCGTAGATCACCGAAGTTCGGGCGTACCCTGGATGGGTGACCGACCACGTGCTCTTGGCATTACAAAAGGTTGGCAACCTACAGATAGCCCGGCGCTAATAGCCAAATAGTTGATGCGCCGTTAAAAAAAAACGAAAAAAAAAATAGCGTTTAAGTTGGATAAAACTCTTCCAAGATCTAAATTGTTAGTATTCCATATACCGGAAATGGTCTCAGCCCCCCCCCCCCCGAAATTTTCCTATTCGAAATTATTTTCTATATACGCCCATGTATGTCCAAAATAAACAATGAACACAACGGAGGGTCCTCCCTATAGAGAGAAAGAGGAAATGCGCTACCCCCCCCCCCCATTCTCCAAGTCCTTGAAAGTGAATAACATAATGATCATTCATTACTCATTCATTTTTTAGTACTTTTCATTAGTAGTTGTCGAGATTTATTTATTCCTTCCGGATCTTCACTCCTGAGACTACTTGGATTAAAGGAAAGAATTGTGTGGGCGAGGAAGTGCTTCGGACAGTCCTCTAATGGCTGTTCCTGGCTTCAAGTCTAATTTCTTCTAGTGTCTATTGTGTAATAAAGGTCACTCCGAGGAGCCTTAATTAACCTTATAGTCTCTCGGTTTTCTGAGAAAAGGCAGAAAGTTACCACAATAAATTTGACTCTGTTTTTCAGAAGGGTTTTATGTGTCCATCTAGTATTTTTTTGTACTGTGTCCAATGAGACTGCTACCATTTCGATAGAATAATTATTTTGGAAGATAAACGGGTTTTATATTTAGAAAAACCTGAAAAAAAGGTCTGTATTCAACTTCAAAAATTCATATTTTACTCAATAGGTGTATCGATGCATAATTCTAAATTTAGTTTTGAGTGCTAAGTCGAAAAAATTAACAACCAATGCGATACTGTTAAAAGTTCTACGTATCCCTCTGTGTTACAATATCCACGTGTAACGAATAAATTTAATAGTTCCACAGGATATGAGAGGTAGATCTCTCTGTTAATATTCACAGGGTGTCTACTGCACGAAAAGTCACTAAAATCACGAAAATGTCACGAAATTGAAAATAGGGTACGAAAATCACGAAAAAGTCATGAATTTTGAAACCATGCCACGAAATTTCAAAATCGTCAAAAATTGTAAAGAAAAAACAAGACTCTTCGCAATTAAGGATTCTATCTATTATTTACAAATATTTTTATTTTTCATATTTTATACTTTATTCATATTCAGAATTTTTCAAGAAGACTTAAATATTTAAATTGTGTAAACCGTGATTTATTAAATTATGTAAAGTTACAATAAATATTTGGTTAGCAATATTTTTAGAAATTTTTAATTCTTCTACCATTAATATTTTTGAGGCTGCTAATTACATCTTCATTCTAAAATGTTTACTATCATCGTTTCTTCACTTTTTAAATTAATGTAACTATCATCTTTTATGTACATATAAATATATATATATATATATATATATATATATATATTTTATTGATGTTTTCCGGTAGTGGGGTTGCTTAATTCCAGAGGGTGAAACAAAATTCAGTCTTCCCACAAATGTTCTTTATTTTGCACTAGGCCTTTCAACACAAATGTGCCATCATCAGGTGCTAACAACAAATAAAAACATGCATTAATATTGTTTGACTGTTGTTGGACAGTAATTAGTCTAATTAATAGTTGGAATTTATAAAGCAAACGGTGAAAGTATAGATTGGAACATAATGTCATAATTAATAGTTAGAATATATGAAGCAAACGGTAATAGTAAAAATTGGAACATAATGTTATAGATTACAGTTTTTTAGTAAATAATTACAAATTCATAAACTAAGGTGTTTAAATGAAGTTTTTAAAATAATATGACATTATATTGTATTATTGCTATAGCTATAATACCATATATGTGCTTATATATCCACATACACATACACACACACACACACATATATATATATGTTTATATATACACACACACATATATATGCATATACACACATACATACACAAACACACAAGGATATACATATGTATCCTTGTGTGTGAGGGTGGGACTAGTCCTACCCTCACCAGTCCTAGCCCGAACACAGCCCTGGTAACAACTATCACTGCACGGAGGTAGATATAAGTAGTTAGCAAAAATATTATGTCCCTTTTATGTATATGGATGTGTGTATGAATATGTGAGTATGTGTGTGTCTGTGTGTGTGTAGTCGTATGTATATAAATGTATATGTATCCTTGTGTGTTGGTGTATGTATGTGTGTATATGCATATATATGTGTGTGTATATATATATATGTGTGTGTGTGTGTGTGGATATTTATGCACATATATGGTATTATAGCTATAGTAATAATACAATATAAAGTCATATTATTTTAAAAACTTCATTTAGACACCTTAGTTTATGAATTTGTAATTATTTACTAAAAAACTGTAATCTATAACTTTATGTTCCAATTTTTACTATTACCGTTTGCTTCATATATTCTAACTATTAATTATAACATTATGTTCCAATCTATACTTTCACCGTTTGCTTTATAAATTCTAACTATTAATTAGACTAATTACTGTCCAAAAACAGTCAAACAATATTAATGCATGTTTTTATTTGTTGTTAGCACCTGATGATGGCACATTTGTGTTGAAAGGCCTAGTGCAAAATAAAGAAAATTTGTGGGAAGACTGAATTTTGTTTCACCCTCTGGAATATATATATATATATATATATATATATATATATATATATATATAAATATAAATATATATATATATATATATATATATATATATATATATATATATATAGTTTTACTAATTGTTTTAAATATATGTAAAAATGTATATTGAAAGATATCACGGTAATCTGTGAAAAGTAGTTAATTTTAAGCTATAAGTTACGGCTTTTTATTTTTAAGTGAAATTATTTACTTTTTAATGTGCATGAAATTGGCTTTCCCAAAACTAGTAGACACCCTGATTCAGTTACCTGCTAGAACAAAATGTTCAACAACTCTCTGCAGAAAAAAAATAATGATTAAATCGTTTTCGGTAAAATAATTGCATCGCTAATTTAAACATTCATTTAATTAGTGCAAATATACAGCCGAGTACGGCGATAAAAATTTATAGGATAGCAACATCAATGCACGCACAAAGCGAAAAAGATAGCTAAGTACCGAATTTTTTTTCTACAACAAATAAACTAAGGATAATTGCATTACAGATATCTTCATAAACTAAATGCAACAAGTTCTTGGTACATTTTATCAAAAAAGAAAATTCGTTTAAAAGCTCATGTATACAGGAGCTTTCTGGGTAATACCAATTTTTCAGGAATAAAATAAGTGGTATAAAATATCGTTTTACTCATCACTAATAACTATGAGATTTTTACTCGGTAAGAAAAATGTCGACAAAAATGTGTTTTGGGATCAGAATTATTAATAAAATCAAATAAGCAATATTAGAGCAGTATTAGGGGTCTCCCGTGGTCTAATGGCTAGCGCCTTGGATTCATAAGCGAGAGATGGTGGGTTCGATTCCCAACCTCCGGCAGGAATTTTATCATCCCATGGCTCGCTGGTAAAATTCCTCGCTGCACCCTGGATGTCGGCGCTAATGACCTAGATGTAGATGCGCCGTAAAAAAAAAAAAATAAATAAAAAATTAAAAAAAAAAATTAGAGCAGTATTCTACAACTATTACGTAGTTCAAAAGCAAATGAACACCGTTTTGAGGGATTTTTCCCTGTCGCCCACCACTATGCCACACAACAGCTTAGCTCTGAGTCTAGGCCTTCTGTGTCACCTATTGCCAGTTTTCTGTATGTGTTTGCAGCCATAACTGCAATGTTTTACATCTAAACGTATTCCGGCTTCGTAAGTCTCACCACATTGCATCTAGTTCCGGTCTCCCTTTTCATCTTGTCCCATATAGCGGCTAAACGAGTACTTCATGAGATTTCGTGGCCTTCCATCCTCGCCAAATGACCCAACGAAATACATCAATATACACATACCTGGAGATGTTGGGTTTGTTCTGAAGAAAGTAGACGTTCCTATGTATTATCAATGTGCCACAATTCCAATCCAAACTTCCAGATCGTGAGATTGGGATACGTCATAAGCGAATTAATAAAGAGTATCAGGAAACATGCCAAAAAGAGGATTGGGTCTTTTTGAGAAGGCCACACCCAGTTACTTTTGAAGTAGCAGTAGTGATTTACAACAGTTACTCGTACTCGCTGATGAGCTTACTGATTAGCTTACAGGTTCTTTGCTCGTTATCTATTACTACTTGATTCCTTGTCTACGGTTATAATTCATATTAGACAATGATCAAAATCAATTCTCTCAACTACTAAAAAAGTTATTAAGCATTAAAGTTAACTGTTTTGCAGGTCATGAAGATAACATAAACAATGATATTTGTTAGCACACATATTTTATTTCTTCTCTCTCTCTCTCTCTCTCTCTCTCTCTCTCTCTCTCTCTCTCTCTCTCTCTCTCTTTGGATATTTTACATTTATTTAGCATTATGAACATACGTGCTATGCGTTTCCGCTCGCTCAAGAAGATATCAAAACTCTAGTCAATCCAACTCGCTAAAATTAATAGAATTCTATTAATTTTTCCGAGTAAGAAACCAATCGCTTTTTCTTTCTCAGGAACATCGCGAACTACGTGATTGTAAAAGACACATTTATCTCACTAACATAAACAGAGCTTTTTCATAAACAAAAGCTAATTCACAGTTGAAAGTTACTTTACTCCCAGCAAGAACCAATACAATTGCTCATCGGAATCCTCCAATAGGAAGGCAAAGGAGATATGCTGCATAAAGGAGTGATGTGAATCACTACTGCTATTTCAAAAGTAACTGGATGTGGTCTTCGCTAAAAGACCCAGAGGATTTATTGTTTACCATAAAGAGCTTAATGTACGCAAAGCAACAATGTTGCCTAGACATGATAACAGTTACAATCACTACAACCTAGTCCCAGATGTAGAACCTTCCACAATGTTCCACAGCTGCAATAACATCTTGGCACAACGGACTGTTCCTGGATCCGACTGACCTTCAGCAGGAATCAGCTCTGAACTTTTCCTTCACGACCCAGTTACTCTCTGCCGGAGGTATTTTCTCTCAATCTCCTAAGGAAATGTCAAAAAGCTCTTCCCAGAGTGCTATTACTTCACGCCTTGCACAAAATCCTTTACAAATATCATATTGACTCTACGCAAGAACTCACTTTCAAACCTCACGAAAGAAGTATACTTTCTAAAGAGTATTTCTGCAGTGTTCTTCGCAATGATTACATGTGTTAACGATTTTTTATAGCCTTTAGGTTAGACATTTTTCTAACTTATTTGTCCTTCTATTATTGTTCATTTTTTAGCACTTAGTGAGGTTGCACTCAGGAAGAACACACACACACGTGTATATATATATATATATATATATATATATATATATATATATATATATATATATATATAGGGTGATTCAGGTCTAAGTAGCCAAACTCTAGGAGGTGATTCCGGATATTTATTTTTTATTTATTTATTTGAGGAGCTTCGTAACGCAGACGACTGGCTCCATGAAATATTCCGGATATAATTTCCAACCAAAAATTTCATTAGATGTATGGTCCGATTCCGAAGGGAAAAGCAGTTATGTCCAATTTTCTGTTTGTTTTTTTTTTTTTTTTTTTTTTTTTTTTTTTTTTACGTAGTAATGTTTTTTATTGAATCGGAAAGGATTGCTCAAAAACGGTTCAAGATAATTAAATTCTAATTATGCCATCATAAAATATACCAAATTTCCTTAAAAATAAAATGATTTAGTTCACGAAATTTATTGACAGAAGATACTTTCTGGACGTCCAATAACGCGCTTCTGTTTTTCTTGATGAATCAAGAGGTTTCTTGATATTTTTTTCCTCAGCCCCCTAACGGACTACAAATTCAGTACTCACACAAAAACCTGTACATTTAGTAAGCATTATATCTATGCAAATGAAGTGGAGTGATATTAGAGGATAAATCTTTTGTTAAAAAAAATGTGGAATGTAGTTTTGTTGGTTTCAAATACCTTGTGTGAAGAAATTATAAATTATTCATTTTTGATTGGCCAAACTGTGAGAATCCATTGTCCAGTCCGGACGCAATAAAAAAAAAGTCCGTCACGCAGGAGCTGCATAACTAAGCACTTTCCTCAGAATTTTTTTAGTGTAGACTACATTACTGAATAATTTGCTGTAAATAACCTATATAAATAAAATAAATACGTGAATAGTTCTGCTCCTTTACATTTCTTATGAGGCCTGTTCAATTATTAATTTTGTAAATACTGTACTACTTAATAAATACACAAAAACTTCACATTCCGTCTTTTGATCTGACGCAGGAACAGGATATAGACAGTCCCCATAGTGGGAGATAGCGCTCCTTGTAGCGCCTTTGCGAACCTACGTCTGGCTGGCTAATTGTAATGAAACAGACTTTAAAGTAAACCCTCCTTTCCAATAGACCGATTTACTTCATTTTTACAACACTTCTTTCTCATGAGATACCCAAGACGCGTACCGCATTTCGTTACAATACAGCAGAAATTACGACCGTTATGAGTATATTAGTACTTTAGGTCCAGAGTAAACCCCCCCTCCAAATAACACGATTTAGTTTATTTTTACAACCTATTTTTCTCTGTTGATTACCACCACGAATACCAAGTTTCGTTGAAATGTAACAAAAATTACGGCTGGCAGTGGCAAATTGGTATTTTGGGTCCGGAGTAAACCCCCCCTTCTAATGAACCGATTTAGTTTATTTTTACAAAGGAATTCTCTCTTTAGACCAAAATAACGAATACCGAGTTTCGTTGAAATATAACAAAAACTACGGCTGGTATGGTCAAATTAGTGTTTTGGGTCCGGTGTAAACCCCCCCCCCCTCCCGGTGGACCGATTTTGGTGGTTAACGGACTCGTTCAATCGTTTGCTATTTGAACGCTATATACCACGTTTCATGAAGAAAAAACAAAAACTCTGGCCGCTAACAGACACATATATATATATATATATATATATATATATATATATGCATATATATATATATATATATATATATATATATATATATATATATAAATTTTAACGGGGGTCATTTTCGGTTTCTACTAGGTAGGATCGATAAAGATTCGAAGAAAGTTTTCAAAAATTCCGTCATGAGTCCAACCTCAATAGCTACTTTCCTTCGGAGGAAAGTGCTAATAACTAAAAGAAACAATTTTAAAAGCTTTTCATTTGCGAGATATGTTACATTTTGTGTTTTCCAAATTTTCTTTGTTTTATCTTCTACGTGATGTAGTCGGCACTGAGTTTTGACTAGACATTTTGAGGGGAGAATTCGAAAACATTTCAGTTTTTAGAAATAACTGCTTTTCCCTTTGGAATCGGTCCATACTTCTATTGAAATTTTGTGTTGGTAATCATGTCCAGAATCACTTCCTATAGTTTGGCTACTTAGACCTGAATCATATATATATATATATATATATATATATTAATATTATTTATTTAATGGCAAATTAACACTTCGTGCCAAGAGTCGTGGGTTCGATTGATTCCCACTATGGTGTGGTGGCTTTTCTTTAGAAAAGTGAAAAGGCATCAGCCCTATCCTGGCTAGAAAAGAGTGGTACCTATAGATAAACCGTCCTAAAATTCTTTGTCAATAATAATGGACGTTAAAATTTAAAGAAATAATGGCTAATAATTAATTGCCAAAATAATAGCCCTTCCTAAAATTCTGAGTTAATTATAATTGACGTTAAAATTTGAATAAATCCATTCATATTTATTTTGAATTTATATAGGTTATTTTAAGCAAATTCTTTAGTAATGTGTTTTTTCTACCTTACTGAGGAATGTGCTTAGCTATTCAGCTCCAGAGTTTTATAATTTCTATCGGAACATTTGAAGTGGACAGATCCACTTTGGAGTAAATTGTCTTAGAGAACATGAGATGTCATTGTCTATACTAAGAAAAAAATAAACAAAGGATTTAGTGTTTCTGGGTTAGAGGGTTAATGATCTTCGTCCCAGAAGAAAGAAAACGCCAAGTTAAAAGTCATTCATTTACAAGATATCTGGGCTACAGGTCTTCCCTGTGAATGAAGCTTACTTGATTCTTCTTATGAATGCAAACTTTTTTTTTTTTAATTTGTGTTTTTAGACATATGTCAACCACATGGGTCATGGATGTCTCAGTTAGAAGACTCGTTTGATCTTATATATGTCAATTGGCATATAATTTCAATATGACTATTGATATATGTTGATATGATATGTTTATTGAGGAAAGAAAGTGATATTGACCAAAAGTGCTACTTGAAGATGGATTGAGAAGATCGATATAGATTGAAGATAGATAGGAGAAGATTGAAACATATATATATATATATATATATATATATATATATATATATATATACACACATACATACATACACACAAATATTTATAAATTAAATATGTCGGATTAACTTAGTTCTTTCTAGGAAAACAAATAATTTAGTTAAGTGATTCGAGTTATTTCCCAGAAGTTCCCTTAGGTCAGTGGGCAAATCTAACTGTTCTCTTTATTTTATGTAGCCCCTGCATTCGGTGAGGATATGTTTTACGGTTAGATGTACGCCGCAGTACTGACATATCGTTGGTGGTTCCTTTGCCATAAGATAGCTATGCGTCAGTATTGAGTGTCCTATTCGTAGCCTGGTCAATATCACTTCCTCTCGTCTTCTGTCGCGTATGCTGCTACTCCATGCATCTACGTCTTCTTTTATTTCACGGAGCTTTTCCCCTAACTCCATCCTATTCCATTCTTGGAACCATTTATCTTTTAGTGGTAGTTTCACGGCTGCTAATACATAGTTTACAGGAACTTGACAGCAAACTTGTCCTTCTTTTGTTGCTTCTTTTGCTGCTTTGTCAACTTTTATGTTTTCAATTATTCCACAATGCCCAGGAATCCATATAAACAGAGTTTTTATGTTATTTATTCTGAACTCATTTATTTTGTTTTGTATATCTATGACCAGTGAGTTGTCTGGGTAGAGATTGCAGATTGCTAGAATTGATGATAAAGAATCTGTACAAATTACGATTTGTTGAGTGGTTGGGATAATAAAATTTATAGCCTTTTTTATAGAAAAGATTTTCAAAATTTAATGTGATTTCACAACTGATTCCGAGATAAGTAGGCATTTACCCGAAAATCCCAAGAACAATCTAGTTTTTCCATTTATATAGACAAAGCATATAGATATAACCTTGGAAATGGTATCACTAGATTCTGCACGTACAATTACTTAACAAAATGTGTTTCCGAAAGCAGAAACGTAAGCATTACGATTTTTTCGCTCGAATTTCCCCCCCCCCCAAAATACATTCGAATCGCTCATTATGACCTTTCAAATCACGCAAAGTATGTCTGTACGAAATTTAAGAAAACTCGCCACAAATGGATGAAAGAAGTATGGAATTTCTTGTCACCCCCTATGGAGTAATAAGTGGCAAGGACGAGAGACTATATAACTCTTCATTTCGTCTGGCATGTGATAGGAATTCTTGGAGTTCCAAATCAAGATTTACTCCCACAATCCTTTGATACGAACCCATATCACGCTCTTCTCAAATAAATATATTATCATTTTTCAATACATTTTTTCCTGGGAAGAAAAATGTCATTTATTCAATTGTTTCATTTTTTTGAAAAATGTTTTCCCTAATTCTACTAACAAGCCATTAAAATGAATTCAAAATTGATTAAAATTTATAACTTAAAATAAAGGACTAGAAATAGGTAATAAATACAGGATGATAAGAAGGTGCGCCATACGGATGTGAAATCATTTGTGAACCTCGGTTATCGAGGTAAATTGAGGGAGTGATGGGGCGGGGTAATTGTGACCAAAGATGCCAGGGATGTGGATATGGCCAAATATAAATTAATGACATTAATTGTGGGAAAAAATTTCAAAATATACGATTTGGCGACATAATTTGAGGGAGCCAATTTAAATTTTTGCAGAGATATATAATAATTATTAAAAAATAAAAATATGATTTGATCTTGATTCATTCTCCAGGATCGTTCATGTTTTCAATATGCATACAGCCGAAAGGCAGAAAAATGTCTTTATTGTTGTAACCTCAATATCTCTTCACAATGTGCTTAAACTTTATATTGTATATATATATATATATATATATATATATAAATATATATATATATATATATATATATATATATATATATATAAATAAATCACTGTGTCTGTCTGTTTGTCTGTGTGTTTGTTCCTTATACAAATCCTCACCGTTTGACCGATTTGGACCAAACTTGGCACACAGGTAAGTCTTGGTAAGGGGAGTGTCATAGGCTAGGTCAAAAAAGTTTACTACCTGTCTGTATGTTTGTTCCTTATACAAATCCACACCGTTTGACCGATTTTCATCAAACTTGGATGTGGACAGTTTCATAGGCTAAGTCAAAATTGTCTTATCAGCTGTCTGTCTGTATGTTTGTATCTTTATAAATCCAAACTGGTGTAGCATGGTACGCCGGGAACATCTAGTGTGTGTATATATATATATATATATTTATATATATATTGCAAGTATAGAGCGTAGCTGCCGACTCTAGGTCAAGAGGTTGGCACTTTCC
Organism: Gonocerus acuteangulatus; assembly: GCA_946811695.1. NCBI lineage: Eukaryota > Metazoa > Arthropoda > Insecta > Hemiptera > Coreidae > Gonocerus > Gonocerus acuteangulatus. Next base: position 21,746,944 of record OX328129.1, on the reverse strand, counting down.
CTCTAGGTATTCGTTGAATCTTCCTATTCAGAATTTCATTGAATCATCGCCATCATCTTGACTATTTCACGCACAATTTCACACTAAATATTCCCTCTATAAGTGGCCAGTCAGCTGTTTTCTATTTACGCTATAGTAGATTCCCCCTGTTTTCCTTCTTCCAAGCTATTTCCGCAACTCAATGTACCAATATCAAATCATACTTTTGCGTAGGGAAAGTTAAAAATCACGTAAGAAATTTAGTTAATTTCGATGGATTCGACTGTGAGTTTTTGGTTTTTGAGAGAAGGGACTTTTTTTTAGCTAATATTTTTGTTTGTTTCTGCATCCCATTTTAGATTGATTGTTACGGCTGAGTGGTTGAGTGACGGTACTTCCACTGTAGAGACAATGGTAAGTAGATGACTTCCAAACAAGAACTGCCCCTGAAGAGGTGTGAGCTTACACGAAACACGAGTGTAAAACAATTATTTTGTTGGAAAAACAAAACCATTTTAAAACAGGTTACTGGCTGATTAGCGACACTTAGTGGCCTCATGGTTCATTATTTCATTATTATTAATAAGAAGAAATGTTAAAACGATAACTTATTTTGAAAATTGTTCTACTGAAACAAATCTCTGCTATTGTTCAGATTTTCTCTAAGATAACATCAAAGGGTTGCAATTCAGCTGATGAAGGTGAGATCAGATTACATCAGAGGACAGGAGAATTGCACGCAGCTGAAACATTTACTTTAAAGCAAGGTTGTCTTCTCTGGGAATATTCTTTAAAACAAATAATTTTCATAATTTGTTCAATTTTCTTGCAATCTTGAGATCTTTATAGATATTTAATTAGAGCCAGTTTTCCTTTTGAATGAAATTCTGACATATAAATATATGTTGAAAGTTATAAATTTCCAATAAATAATCTATTAATCAGAAAAAAAAGTTTTTATTTTTAAATTTTTATGAGAAAGAAAAAAAAATTAAAAATTGCTTACAATTAAACCCAGTTTAATTGAATTTAATAAATTTTCAAGTTAGACCAGGGTTTAAGCCGACTGGTTTTGAATGTGGAGGTGACAGCTTGGCACACATTTACCGAATCAATAGAGTGTCCCAAACTCATTTGTAAGGCTTTGCATCTAGTATTTCAGAAATATTAAAGCAATGTCCATTTTATACTAAAAGATTATATAGAAGTCTCATTTTAAATTTGTCAAAGCACAAGGCTATTATGAAAACGCAGTAAGCTGACACAGCTCCCGCTAGTAAGACTTTTCCTAATGGAAGTCTTTTAACTTCGATTTATACTTCCTATTTTGGGAAAAATTAAAAACTAAAATTAGAACTACATTCACTTTTTAGAATAAACTAAAAATTGCAACCTAAGAAAAACTAAAATTAAATTAACTAATAGTTAATAGTGAATACGATTTTTGTAAAAAAATAGATTTTTTACAAAAATCGTAATGAGGTTTTCTTAGCCGAATCCCAACTATTCCCTGATTGCTTAATGAATATTAGCTTAAAAACTGAATTAAACTCATTACCATACTAAAACTAAAGACAACTATTTATTAAGAAAATGCTCCAACATATAATTAATTAATAATTTTACAAATCTAAAACTAAAACTAATAATATAACGTGAGTTTATTTTTAGTTAGAATGAATTAACGTTAGTTTAGTAAACTAACGTTTGTTCCTGTTAGGAGAATCCAAATCTGTTAAAAAGAATCCAATTTGTACAAAAAAAAAACCTCGGTGACATGTACGTTTTGTGAGTATATGTGTGTAAATAATCGATATAGGACTATGTGTGGGTTGTGTGTATGTATTTATTGTGTGAATGTTCCAAGAGTCAATGAGTTACTGTAAATATGTAAATAGCTGACTAATTAGATTTAAGTTTAGAATTAAGGGTGGTTTCAGTATATTTTAAAAAGGAGCTCACCGAAGTTAGAATAGTTTAGTTAGGTTAAGAACTGTTTCTCTGTTGGTTTACAAATCAACAATAAAGAATGGTGCCAATGACCATAGCAGTAGACGCACCAAATAAAAAAAAAAAAAAAAAAAAAAAAAAAAAAAAAAAAAAAAAAAAAACTAACGTTTGTTTTTTCCCAACACTGTATACTTCTATTTTGGCTTATTATTATAAGCAGAAAACGTCCTACCCTTTTCTCATTGGAAATTTCAACAAGTTCGGTAAGTATAGACGTTTTAAGCGGCGCATTACCTCAAAATCTAGTAAGTTAGAACAAGATAATTCTTCGTTTTCCACATACTATTTCGACAAAAAAATTGGAAATCTCATTTTCTTTAAACTGTTTTTAAATGTGAAATTAACCTTTCCTTTTGTTTCCTGGGATTAAAAAAATATGAAATCAAATAGAGAGATGAAATGTGCATATCCATGCTTGAGGTAATGGAAAGGAAATGTTGGAATTTGCATGGCTGACATTCAGAAGAGAGAATTTCGATTTTCAATTTCGCATAAATGCCTTCCGTTTGACATTCGCTGCCACGGAGGCTCTTTTCTTCGGGAATAATTGGAATAACTCTCTAATAATATTATTCCTTAGGAAAGCCATAAACTTATATTGCAATCGATGATTTTTTTTCTAAGGATGAAAAAATGGTCGAAAATTCCCACAAGTGTTTTATTGGCAAAACGTTTTCAGGGACTAAGCCCCATTTTCAATGCCCTGTGACACAATACAGTAATTAAAACAGGTTCAATTTAAAACAGATTAAAATAACAAAACAATAATAACAAAAAACAATCGTAAAACCTGAGACTACATATTAAAATAACATAAAACCCCATTTTGTCCAATTATTTAAAAGTCAAGTCAATAAAAAGTTAAAACACACATTCAAACAACATTATTTATTGTTTGAATGTGTGTTTTAACTTTTTATTGACTTGACTTTTAAATAATTGGACAAAATGGGGTTTTATGTTATTTTAATATGTAGTCTCAGGTTTTACGATTGTTTTTTGTTATTATTGTTTTGTTATTTTAATCTGTTTTAAATTGAACCTGTTTTAATTACTGTATTGTGTCACAGGGCATTGAAAATGGGGCTTAGTCCCTGAAAACGTTTTGCCAATAAAACACTTGTGGGAATTTTCGACCATTTTTTCATCCTTGGAACATCAATTTTCCACCATCCAGCATTCTCCAACAATTTTTTTTCTTGTATTTACATTCTAATAAGTATTAGACAAACATAGAAATAATAAAACTACTCCTTAAAATTTATGAGCATAAAATATAAATGTACTATCAAAAAATTAAAACATAATTAATAAATACATTCTATAAAATTTGAAAAATATATAAATATAAAGAATAATTATATCATTGAAAATAAAAACTCACAGAATTGTGACTCTTTTGTGCACTTCTTTGTGAACATAAAAGGTTTTTTTTATGACTACTATGATGTGTACAATAAAGAAATGTGGTAGATCTGCAAATACAAATCGCTAATAAAAGAACATTTTGTTGTTATCACCAATAAGTAACAGAACATTATAAACAACAGAAGAACAATGTTGTCTTACCTGTTTATAATGTTCTGTTACTTATTGGTGTTAACAACCAATGTTCTTATAAATAATTTTTATTTGTGGATCTACCATTTATTGGTTTAACTATTCTGTTTATTAATCCTGCATTTGTGTTTTGTATTTTAGCTGGCGAAGGCTATCAAAGATTTATCGAAACGTCTTTCTTTTTTTTTGTATGGGCCATATTGAGATTAATCTTTTTATGGTGAGGATTTTAATGTAATATATTTCCTCTGGGGTGATGATAATTATAAGTTAAAAATAGAAATATTATTATGATAACATTAAATGAGGTGCTTCAAATGTTATCCAGGAGGTGTATATCTTTTAGAAACTCTACCACATTATTTACATCATTGCCTTGTAAAACCTGAAATAATGGAAGATTTAATTTAAACTTGTCTCTTTTCTCATTATACATCGAGCACTCTGTTAAAATATGGGTAACGGTTAGAAGAACATCAAAATGCGAGCATTGAGGTGGGGGGGCGTCTTTTGACATTAAATAGCCGTGAGTGAGTCTAGTGTGCCCTATTCGCAGTCTTGTTCTCGTTGAAAATCGTATTGATATTTTCCTCGCCGAATCCTAACTATTCCCTAATTACTTAAATTTACTATGGTGTGTTCTTTATTTTGTATTGTATAAAAAATTGCTATAAATAATATATTCAGTTGTTAATAAGAAATATATATTTGATCACTTTCAACGAAACGAGCTGGATAGCACTAGAATTAAAAATTAAAAAGTCCGACTCGCAGGAATTGCGTCATCTTAGCGCGGTTACAAACATCTCAAAGAAATGGAATAGATTAGCATCACAAATCACAGGAAACTGACAGTAGCCAACATACATAGAAGCGGATAATTCTTAATCTGTATAAGTCAATACAATTATATACTGAAAACGTACTTACTCTTCGACTACTGCTGAGAAGGCTCTATTCTTGATTAGGCACAGCCATCTTGATTACCACAGCCACTCCAAACTTATTACCAATACCTTTCACCGTTTCTTAGCTTATTTTAATACAATACTAATTTTACTGATAAATGCAATTTAAAACAAGAAACAACCAATCAAAAAAAGAGATAAACAAAGAGAAAACCCCTTTCAAAAATACAAAACAAACACTTTTTAAGTTTTAAGCGCTTATATCTCTGATTGACGTTGCCCCATCGAATATTGCTTCCGAACCTTTTTTGTAGAGAATTTAGTAGGCATTCGAATGGTCACTTTCCACTTACTACGATTTCCCAACCGTTATCGAGATATTTACGAAAAATGTATGAAGATCCGAAAACGTTTCATGTCTATTAATAAAATATTTTCTTCGCATACTTCCTTAACTCCAAATATAACCAAAATTTAAAAATCTTAGTTGGGATTTATTTCCAACATGTAAAAAAAAATTTCAATTGAATCCCGCGATTCTAAGTACCCACAATAAAGTAATGACTTACAAAAACATTGATTCCACTTTTCTCAAAAACGGTTACAGATATCGCCTTAAACTTTGTTTCATTCGTTTTCCTATGTTATGAAACCTATAAAACAAGTACCTGCAAGCATATAAACTCAAAAACGTAAGCGTTACGATTTTTTTGCGCGAATTTCGCCCCAAACATTACCTTACCGTGGGCGGATTCTGCTGGTTAACGAACTTGACCTTTCAAATTAGAAGACAGATTTTTGTACCAAATTGCATCAAAATCGGGCCATTTTTGAGCTTCATAGAGCGTTAACAGACGAGCATATATATATATATATATATATATATATATATATATATATATATATATATATATATATACAGGGTTTCCCGTAAATGTCTAGTCATATTGTGAGAGGTGATAGAGGACCCTTAAGGGAACAAAAAATGTTCTATGACGATTTTCCGAATTCTCGCCCATAAGGGAGAAAACGTCATTTTATTGTTTTTTCGAGACAAACGTGGTTTTTAGAAGAATAATCGTTGTAGCTCCGTCCCAGGTGGTTGTACTAGAAAGGAAGTGAAACCAATCGAAAGGTGAGTAGATTTACTATAAAACTAGTTGGGAGTAAACGTAAAAATGAATAAATGTAAGTATGCTTATCTTACCAAAAGAAAGCTACTCTTAATTTCCTGACATTTTCTTGAAATTTCTTTCCAGCGTTACTCCTCCCTCAATGGGCAGGATCTGAGATTTCCGGGTTTCAGAAAAACTTCCTCATTTAACCAGCTTTATTCATGTATCACAACCCTTTGTTATTGAATTATGTGAACGATTTAAGAAAGTTTTAAAAAGAACATGGGTGTTTGAAAAGAAAATTATATTTTTTTCTTCAGCTTATTCAAAAAGCTGAAGAGAAATATTTATTTTTATAAATGTTTACATAAATATTAAGTAAATATTTACTTAAAACAATAAAAAAAAATACTTCCACAAATATAAAAAAAAAATCCTAAAACAGTAAATAAATAAAATACACATACATTTTGAATTTGTTAATTACAGGAACTAATACTGTGTCCAGGGGGTGGCCATTAATGAACCCCAACCATACATTAACCTAAAAAATTATTATTTTTACCTAGATCACGCATTTGAACACATTTTTACAGGTTTTTATATTTAGAAAACAAATGCTTTCCTTGAATTGATGCTGATGGCTACGCTTGTGAAACTTACTGGGGTTCTCGTGAACCCACGTGTGTTTGTTGTGGTAATTAAATATCCTATTCCTCATAAATAAGATGTACATATTCCTGTAAAAATGTGTTCAAATGCGTTATCTAGGTAAAAATAATAATTTTTTAGGTTAGTGTGTGATTGAGGTTCATTAATGGCCACCTCCTGGACCCAGTATTAGTTACTGTAATTAACAAATTCAAAATAAATGTGTATTTTATTTATTTACTGTTTTAGGAAGTTTTTTTGTATTCGTGGAAGTAATTTTTTTGATTGTTTTAAGTAAATATTTACTTAATATTTATGTAAACATTTATAAAAATAAATATTTCTCTTCAGCTTTTTAAATAAACTGAAGAAAAAAATATAATTTTCTTTTCACAGATCCATGTTTTTTTTAAACTTTTGTTCTTAAATCTTTCACATACTTCAATAACACAGGGTTGTGATACATGAATAGAAAGCTATTTAAATGAAGAAGTTTTCCTGAAACCCGGAAATCTCAGATCCTGCCCATTGAGGAGTAACGCGGAAAAGAAATATCAAGAAAATGTCAGGAATTTTAGAATAGCTTTCTTTTGGTAAGATAAGCATACTTACATACATTCATTTTTACGTTTACTCCCAACTAGTCTTATAGTAAATTTACTCAGCTTTCGATTGGTTTCACTTCCTTTCTATTAGAACCACCTGGGTTGGAGATAAAACGACTATTCTTCTAAAACCACGTTTGTCTCGATAAAACAATAAAACTACGTTTTCTCCCTTATGGGCGAGAATTCGGAAAATCGTCATAGAACATTTTTTGTTCCCTTAAGGGTCCCCTATCACCTCTCAAAATATGACTAGACATTTACGGGACACCCTGTATATATGTATATATATATATATATATATATATATATATATATATATATATATATATATAAAATCAGTCCCGTAACAGGCCACGAGGGCCCTGAGGGGCAGATACTATAGAGGTATCTGATTTATGACCATACGGCACACTAGGGAGATAGTGTGGTCAGTACTATGCTCCGGCCGCCTGATTTTCCCCTAGGCCACTTCGACTGCTAGAGTCATTAGCACCCAAGGTACCCATTATTAAATTAATTAAAGGCTGGGTCGGCCTAGGGACGGTCAGGGAGGCCGAATTCAACCCATGAACGAAGACACTAGAAGAAAAAATCTTTAGTGCTTGCTCGGGATTTGAACTCAGGCCTCCAGCTTATTAGTCCAGTGCTCTACCACTGAGCTAACCTCGCCCCCTATATATATATATATATATATATATATATATATATATATATATATATATATATATACAAATTTGAACCACCTATATTTTCGTGATCTATGGGGTCTGAAACGAGAAAGTTTCTAGTCAGCACTTCCGGATTGCGTCGTGAGGTCAACCTCATAAGCGGGTTCTCCCTATGGAGGTAGGGAGGAACCGCGCTAAAAGAAGCTATTTATCAGAAAATAATTTTTCTTACTTTTTTAGTGAGCTGGTTTCGAAAAAATTAAAGAGGCTTCTGAAAATCTGACGTTTTCTCTTAGCCGAATCCCAACTAGTCCTTGACTTATTAACAACGGCTTACTATCTGAACCTCATTAAGGCCGTGATATTTTAGAATTTTAGCTAGCATTTTAAATTATCTAAATGCCTTTAGGTTGTAAGTGTTTATGTACCTAGGGTGAGAAGTGCCATTAGAGTTGGGTAGAAAAGGGTTTCAAGTTACGCAGCTGATGAATTCTTTAGTACAGAATGGCTGGTGAGTCAGCAACGTGGAGGCTGTTCCTTACTCACTATAAAACCAAACTTTGCTCTGAAAATATCTTTTAGGGAAAACTTGAATCAATACTTCTCATTTATATAATTGTATATTCAATATATTACACAGCTCTGCTAGAAGACATTTTTTATTGTTAACAAAAAACAATGTTTGCTGCCAAATAGTAATGAGATGCTAAATACAGTGCATAATTATCATTTAAAAAATAATTTAAGTTGGTTAAAGGTTAGTTTTTTTTATTTGGTCGGAGATTGCCGACAACATACTTGTTGATGATGAATTTCATACAAATAAATTTTAATGACATTTTATACTTATGCAATAATTTCTGTAGGACTTGACGTACATTTGGTGAAATGATTCCCGGAAATTTGATAACTATTTGCCTCCCATATCTGTGGTAGTTCAGTATCCCAGACAAATCAATCAAAATTAAATTCGCAATTTCGCGTAAAATTAATTTCGCATCAAAATTTTACAAGAACTATCCAGACTACAATACATAAATACAATGGTGTGGGTTCCTGGTCATGAGAACCTTGGAGAGACTTCAAAAGCAGACGAACAGGCAAAACTTGCCACGACTAGCCGCCCACATTTCCAGCACATTCTTGGAGGACTGAAATGATTTTGTATTTTTCAAGATTGGTTGTCAGGGTTATACAAATAATCAATTCATGAACAGTGGCTAAAGTTTGACCCCAAAAGAATGCGGAGCGAAGGATGACGAACTATCATTCGAGATTCAGTGTCAAAAAGATATTTTTAAAAAGATCATTCTTTTTATCCGCACGGAATCTAACAAAAGTTATTAGAAAAACATGTATTGGATTTGTAGAACTGCTATTGAAAGATACATGGTGTTCTAAGAAATGTAACTTAGCTTGCTCATTGTTCAGAAATTGGACAGATAGTCATAAAAAAAGGCATACTTATCAGCTGGTCTATTGTTTTCCCATAGAATTGACCCGTCTAATTATGTTCCTATAATGACCAACCTTGTTCAATCGTATTGTCTGTGATCCGTCTCTATCATTCCTAATTAATTTCACTCTGACTGTGTCAATTCTCCATTATTCTATCCACGACTTGTTTTGTAACTTTTTCCCAAGAGCTGTATCCAGCTTTTTTCCGGGACTTTTGCTTAGATCATTGGTCTTAACGAGTTTCTTCTCCGCCGGATTAGGAGCGATTTATTTGGGTTTTGGGTCATGACTTTTCAAGCTCTCATTGCTAAACTATTTAAAGCAAATTGGAACTGATATCTTTAGAGATTGCTCTACATTGAGAGTTTTATACAAAAGAGATGTAACATTTATATTTCTGTACCCCGGAGGTAAAGGGCACCATGTCCATTTTATTATTAAATTGACTTAACACCAAGTTCTTATTGTGTTTTTTTCTATTCATATACTGGTATAGGGCACTAAGTCCTGTTCCCATAAATAAGGAAGATAAGACAGCAAACAACAAAATCATGTCCATTTTCAATTGAGGTAAAACACGCCATGTGGACTAGCGATTTCGTTTTACTATGATCAATACCTCCAATTACTTATCAATAACATTCTAAAACATTTTCCTTAAACTGTTTCTATAAGACTTATAGCCGTTATTTAGTAACGAAGAAAAAATTTTAATAGTTCAAAGTAATGGAAAATATACTCTCCAGAACAATTACAAATATGTGACATGCTGTCCTTTATCTCCGGGGTACAGATTTTAAAGGTTTAACAATTTAATTTTCGCAACACAGTTTTTCGAAATGGGGCCCACGATGTCCGTTATTACGATACATGCTGGAGTTTTTGTTTTTTCGCCGCGAACTCGGTATGTAGTATTCCCCAGGAAACGATTGAGCAAGTTCGTTACCCAGCAAAATCGATCTATCTGGCGGGGCGTTATCCAGAGCCAAAATAGTTATTTGCCAATATAAGCCGTATTTTTTTTTTTTTTTTTTTTTTTTTTTTTTTTTTTTTTTTTTATGTTTCAACGAAATTCATTATTCGTTGTGATCATCAAAAGAGAAAAATGTGTTGCGAAAATAAACTAAATCGGTTTATTAGAAGAGGACCCAAATTACTAATTTGCCCATGCCGGTCGTAATTTCTTCTTTATTGCAATGAAATTCAGTATATGTCGTGGGTATCTAACGAGAAAAAAGTTTTGTAAAAATGAACTAAATTGGTACATTAGAATTTTCGGTTTACTCTGTATTATGTTCAAATAGAATTGCCACCACACCAGCATTAGTTGTAACTTCCGCCACTAGGAGCGCCATATATATGTATACATATATATTAATTCTTGTGAAAGATTTACATACAAGAAAAAGTGGAATATATATATATAAATGTTCATTGATTAATTTTTTTTTTTTTTTTTAGATTTGAGGTTGGGACAGGATACGCCGAAAAATGGAAGCCTTACTGCTGGCGGAGATAACGCCAAACTCCCCAGGCGAAGGCTTATCAAAATTGACTCTTCTCTTATGGTGAGTACAATAATTCACTATTTACTTACTGCTTAACAATAATTCTATAAATTATACTATTGAATTACTTGTGTTCTGGAAAGACTTGGTTATAAGTACCTGTACGAAACATCTTTTGGTGAAAAATGCATTTTTCTCATGATATCTTTTAGTGTTCTTGCGATGTTTTCCATTTTTAAAGGAAATTATACCAATTTGGACATTTTTGTCTTCTTCAGTAAGTAAAGATTCAGTTGAATGTAATTTTTGTAATAATTAATTAATAAAGTATAAAGTAATTATACAAATATTAAAAAAAAAAAAAAAACTTTTCACCAATATTCTTTTATTTTGTGCACTATATGTTTCACGTTACTAGACACCTCCTCAGGAGCAACTTAATTAATTACATTTCATTTGATCCTCAACATAGGTGGACCTCCAGTAAGGAAGACGTCTTTATTTTATTTTAAAACTAGCTGAATGCCCGTGATAAGTCACGGTATTTATTGCGTTAAATAAAGTATATTCAAAATTAACGCTACTACAACATTTTGTGTATTATTATAGCACGGTTCCCGTCATACTATATGTTATTCATCAATTGATAAGTAATCAAACTATAATGTTTCTTGACACTGGGGCGCTCCGGACCAGAGTCAACAAATAGATAATCTACTATTATCTATTTTATAGGCTAATCATGATGACGTAGTTTGTTTTGAATTCTGCTGTCTATATAACCTTCCTCATAGCCTCCAACTGAAGTTATCGTTGTTTTTTATTTTATAGAAAGATTTAACCCACGACAGAATGGAATTTTATTCGCCATGAAGCACATATTTACAGTTGATTATAACAGTAAGACGAATTTGACGAATTATAACAGTAAGACGAATAGTAGCCATTATCTATAGTTTACCAGTAACATCAGTTAACCAGTACAGGCTAAAATTCGTTGACAATAATAAATTTTCGTTAAAATTTAAAAACGTATGTTTCGAAGATGTCATTTGGAAACACCCATATATAATGGGGCGGGTGAATAAAAACGAGTAGGACGAGTATTTACTAACAAGTAAAGTGTGACAAATATTTATAGGGCAAGTAAACCGATGTGAATAAAGTGAAGAGTTTACTCGTGACCATTTACTAGCCATTTCGAGAGTATACTTGCAAGTATTTACTCGCGAGTCAAACGAGCTCACTAGAAATGCAAGTAAATACTCGTAGCGGCCGACGGCTACACATCATTCCTGTTGTGCTTTTCCGTACATTTTATCCTATTATCCCTAAAGTTTTGTTTTAACTTCTTGCCAACTCGACTCATATCCTTTTATTTCTGAGTAGTCAGCAGTTGTGCCTGATTGTGTTTGTCAACCAAATTGCATTCCGCAATTTTGATTTTTTTCATTTTCCATAAATTTGTAATCACAGACCCTAATAACCACAAAACAATAAGTTTTAGACCAATTGCTAGATTTTTTTCATTTTGTTCACGTTTTTTCGTATAAAAAGGCCATATTAGATCCGCCATTTTTGTAAAATTCTGATAACGAATTCGTAATCAGCGACCCCAAAAACCCCTGAGTACGTAATTGTAGATCGTTCCCTTAACTATGCAGCCATCTCGAAACGCAAGTACGGACTGGCAAGTCTGGGATCAGGTGAACTTGCAAATCTTCTAGTATTTACTCGCCACGGAAGTATTTACTTTCGCTTATTCACACCAATTCAGGGCGTGTACTTAGTATATACTTGCCGTACAAGTATTTACTTGCAAGTAATAGTAAATACTTGTTTTACTGACTTCAATTTAAGTGTTTCCTTGTTTTTTGAGTCTCCACGAGTATTTACTCCTCCTACTTGTTTTTATTCACCCGGCCCATTATATTTGCGAGCACTGGTGGGAGCACAGCGGGATACTGATGGGCGAGGAGGTTGTGCAAGGGTTCGGAAAATTATTATCTCGGACCGACGCTAATGGCCAAGAATTTGTCGATGCGCTTTAAAAAAAATATCAACAGTTATTACCTCGGGTGGACTATCACCAGGTATAGCTTAAACTCCATTATAGTTGAAAATAACCGCAAAAAAAAAAAAATAATAATAATAATCTTATGAAATTGACACAGTTCGGTAACAGCTGACCTGTTATCTTCCTAGCTTACGCATGCTGACTAGGCTTGACTGCTCTAACCAACTAAAAATTCAAAACCTTCTAAAAATACTTAAAAATTTTAATATAAAAAAAAAAACCTTTCTTAGTAAGTGTGACGTCCTAAATAACTAAATTTCAAATTTTTCTGTCAAGTGGTTTGGGCTGAGCGATGATAGCTCAGTGAGTGAGTGGGATTTGACAAATACATAGTAGATAAAATAAAGATGGTGGATGTCAAACAGCTGTTTAATAATCGTAGTATCGTGGATAAAATTGATTTCTATGCGAAGCTTTTGTTAGTAAAGTAATATTAAAATGATATTCGACCAATATCAGAATTTCATTTTAATCTATCCATCAGTGCCTGCTAGACCTGACGACTTCTTTAACCGTCTGAGTCCTCCGCTTTGCTCATTCATCCTCACCTGGACCTATAGCGGATCTGGTGTCTTTTTCATACCATTTCCCTGGTTCAGTGGACCGCATCAGCTGAAGACCATGGACTATCTCCGAGATATTGACCCTTCAAAAGATCGCCTAGTGGTCATTCTTCCAACATAAAAAGTCTGTCACGCGTGATCTGCATAACTAAGAACATTACTAAGCGAGATGGTTAGTTTAAGCTGCACTGCTGAGGAATTCGCTTAAAATAAGCTATGAAAATACAAATTATACATAATAAGTTTCGTTATTTTATATTTATTATGAGCAGATGACTCATTCATTTTTTTTTAATTGATAATTTCATCTTTGAGCCTACTGCAAAAATTTGATCCTACTAAAATGCAACGAAACGACATTCCGGTGCATTTCCTGCCCACGTCCTATGTGTTAATTGCATATCCACGATCTTAATTATTCCCCATCAACCAACATTACAATTGGTTTAATACTTGCTTATTCGGAAGTACAAACCTAAGCAAAATTTATTTCTATGATAATATTGACAAGAAATTAAATGTAGTATCTATTTTTCGGATATGAAAATAAATTTTGGCACGGCTTGGATTTGAGTAAGTATTAGTCCCTTTTTTATTTTATTTATAATTAGGTAACGGATATTATTTTATTTACATATTTTTTTCTGATTCTTAAATCGTAATTGTTGATGAAATTCTGCACGTTTTAAGTGATTTTAAAGCATTTAAACAAGTTTTTATTTTACATATTATTTTTTTTTTCGTGTTTAACGATGTATCAACAATTAGGCTATTAACGCCGGGCTATCTACAGGTTGCCACCCTTTTATAATACCAACAGCACGTAGGTCGGTCACCCATTCAGGTCCTGACCACGCCCGACGTTGCTTAACTTCAGTGATCTACGGGAACCGGTGCATTCAACGTGTCTATGGCCGTTGGCTATTTTACATATTTTTACGTATTTTGTCAAAAATCCATATTTTTACACATTCTGCCATAAATACATATTTTTGCTACATATTTTGATTTTTTATTTTATTTTCTAACGGAAAAAATAATGGGAAAACCAAGAAAAATAATAATACTTTACCCATTGAGTCTAGATCACTGTGTCTTTTCTAATTGCAAGAAGCAAAGGTGGCTGGCAGCCAATATTGGTTAACAATTGTATTATTATTGAAATAGATAATTCAATCAAGAAATACTGAATATAATTAGCTTCCATAGAATGTCATTTTCAACGAACTAATATTAACAAAAGAAAAATTATTCATATTATACTAATTTTTCTGCAAAAAAAGAACAATCACAAAACAGAACTCTTCATATAATATTATTATATTATATTATATATTATATATATATGTATATATATATATATATATATATATATATATATATATATGTACACACACACACACACATATATATATATATATATATATATATATGTACACACACACACATATATATATATATATATATATATATATATATATATATATATATATATATATATAAATTCTTCCCTTTTTTTTTATACTACTTTATTTATTGGGCCCGACATGTTTCGTGCGTCTTTTCTTCGCACCTCTTCAGGGGCACTTCTACAACAAAATATCATTTTTTTGAACATCACAGAAACCTTTTTTTATTATATTAAAACTATCAATGTTCCACAAAATGCATTAAAAAATTATCATGCTCACTTAAATATTACCCCTACCCTAAATATTGAAATAATTATAACTAAATTACATATTTTTATAAAAAGTGCTAAGTCCTACCTTGCAAGGAAGTCCTCTCGTTCCCAAGTACTTCCTCTGGAGTCCGGCTTATTACTAACCCTGTAAGTGGATTGCCAAAATGGCCCTGTCGTTATCTGTCCTTAGTTGTTTTCCTAGTTAAGTCTACTCGTCAAATATTTTTTTAAATTTTTTTGGGGGGTATTAATCTATTATACCATGGAAAATTTGGTGTGCATTTTTCAGATCAGTTCTTTTGTTCACTGCTATTTTCGAATTTTTTAAAATATAAATATTTTCTTTTATTTTTATTTTATTTATAAAAAAGGGTTTCTGTGATGTTCAAAAAAATGATATTTTGTTGTAGAAGTGCCCCTGAAGAGGTGCGAAGAAAAGACGCACGAAACATGTCGGGCCCAATAAATAAAGTAGTATAAAAAAAGGGAAGACTGCTTTAATGACCTCATGCCTACTAGGATAAAAAAGAATTTGGATATTTTGGGTCATCTATAAGAATAAATAATATATATATATATATATATATATATATATATATATATATATATATATATATATACATATACACAAACACATTTTAACGCGTGTCATTTTTAGTATCTAGTAGAAACGATAATGATTCGTAGACATTTTTAAAAATTCTTACATGATTGAGTCTCAATGACTAAGTTCCTTCGGAAAGTAGTAAAAAATCTCTAGTATTGTACATGGTATTGAAGAAAGCCACTATTCGAAAGAAATGAAGGTTGTACGTTCCAATGGAAAGGAGGCATTGAAGGACCACCTTGGAGGAAAGTAACTGAATAAGTGAAGGTTAAAAATTTCAATTAAAAGTATCAATTCAATTTGAGTATCGACGGAGAATCAATAGGTTTTTAAAGACCCTGGCCTGTTACTATAAGGCAGAACTTCCATTCACAGCTGTTATGACGAAGTAGCCCAGCTGAGTACGTGTCCATTGCTCCCGAACAATAGGAACATGTAGGCCGTATGTCATTGAAAACCCCGTCAGGGCTGACAGAAACACATTCTTTTTACAAAGTCGCTGCTCATTCGTATCGTTTAGCTTCTTTTAGCTATTCGCACAATTGGTTAAAGTTTACTGGAACGTGATACATACTATTTTGGCAAATCTTTTTCATTCATATAATAAATGTGTGCTTGCAAGTGTGTATAAATATATATATATATATATATATATATATATATATATATATATATATATATGTGTGTGTGTGTGTGTGTGTATTTTCCTTCAAACGTTAAAAAATGTCAGTGCTCATCTTGAAATCCGAGATTTGTCAACAACTCTAGACTAATGAATCGTTCTATTTCTCACCATTTTCAGTCAACGTATTGTCCGAAATATGCTCTATTATGTAAACATAATGAGTATTGGGCGTATAAATAGCACAGAATATACAGGGTTTGCCGATTTTAAATGGCAAAACTTCAGGGGCGTCTAGGGAAGCAAAAAACTAAGGCAAAAAAGTCCTTTAGAGCGGTGTGAGGGTTTGAGCACCGATTCACAAATAGAAGAGTGCTCGATTGACGAGTGTTTTAGTCAATTTTTAATAGACTACAAGAGGCTGGGTAATTTTATTTATTTTATTTTATTTTATTTTTTATATTATCACTTATTTAGTTCAGTTATTAAATGTTGCCCTCTTGCAGAAACTTAATCATTACATCTAGCATTGACTATATATATTGCAGCTAAACACTGTTCTGATGATATTTGGTCCACTTCATCTATGATTCTGTCTCTTAATTGCTCTCTTAAAAATTCCGGTTTCAAGGTTCCCCATGCGAGAAACCAATTAATTAAATTCAAAATCATTGAATAATTTCGAAGTAATAAATTCTGCAATATTTGATTGGGTGGCGATTATCAACTTTCAAAATTCGTCATATTGCTCGCAGCGATACTCGTAATGCAGGCGTTGGACTCAATTTCTTCTCCGACGATCTGCTCTTAATGCTGCCTGGAATTGGTCGCCTTCATTATGAAGTAAGAATGACCCAGTCTCTTGTCGTCTATTAACAGTTAACAAAAAGTCTCGTCAATTAAGCACTCCTCTATTTGTGAATCCCGTTGCAGAAACCGTTCACGAAAACTATATCAGCATCAAAAGATTGACTTTTAGTAATGACAATTTTTTTTCCATTGAAAATTTAAAGAAGTAAGTACAAAAATGAAAACTTGTTTCGTTTCTTGTTTTGCGATTTTCACCAGAACGAAGCAAAAAGGAGCAAATCTCTAAAGGACTTTTTGCCTTCGTTTTTTGCTCCCCTACACGCTCCTGACGTTTTGCCATTTAAAATCGGGACACCCTGTATAATTGTGGGCCCGCTGACTGGGTTATTCACAATCAATTAAACAAGATCTAGACTTTATGGCCACGTGCTAAGGCCATTTTCAGATGATCAATCAAGAGGAAAGTACATCTCCTAAGTACTACTTTGGGATTTCTTCGAATTCTTTGTAGAAAAAAAGACAACCATTAATCATTGTTTACTGCGTACTTCCTTCCTTTCCCCGATGCTGGCGATTTCACAACCTACTTGTTTCGAAAGGACTGTTTGTCCTCCCGATGTTATCTCCCCGGATCTTCTGTCCCGACTCTAGATAAGATCTAAGAAGGATCCAGTGAAGCTCCTAGGTGGCCGTCAAAGCGGAAACACCCACCGTCAGACAATGCTATTTCCTCTTGTAACACTTACCGCTCTATTAACACAGCTGATAGCCAATTCCTCACAGGTCGGGGTTTACTCCAATTAAGATCCCGCCTCAAGCATTGTCTGTTTGGATTTCTATCTCACCGGGGGACCCCAGCGGGTTTTTTTCTTTACTACGATCAAAATGTAACTCTCGGTTACTTGCTGGATAAAATGCCCGAACCTTCTGGTTGGGAAGCAATCTTTCTTGCAGTTGTTATAAATCTTTCAAGATGACATCTCTTCAAACTATTTCCTAGAATCAAGAATCCGACGATGAACTAAAGGAAGCCGAAACGTCCCCTCCAGGCCACATGATTTAACGAGATAATGGTTTTTCGGGGATCCATGTTACACAGTTTTGAGAAAATGAGTATTATGCGTATTAATTGTAGAGACGTTGTATAAATCCTATTGACCAGTATAAGTCTTAAAAAGATTTGAACGTAATCACTGATATTAATTTTAAATATCACTGACATTATTTATGTATAGCCTTGTTCATAAAATAGTTACACCTTGGACTTGGCTTACTTGTGCTCTGAAAACAACAAGAATGACTTCCAGATGTGTAGCAAGAACTGCAAAAAGGGGCAAAATAATGATGTTAGGACTTATTTTGTGTATTGTCTCCTGTTGCATTGAAAAGAGCCGTTTTAGTAATACTCTTCAATGTTATTACAACATACAATGTCAAAAATTGAGTAGGTCTACTTGTGCTTTGAACCCTCCATATGTTATAACAGCTGTTCATATCCAGTACTTGCGTCATACTTAATTCTTCTATTTGGCGTACGCTAAAACATGTGGATAAACCTAAATATGATCTCGCTTTTCGTCGAATTAGAATAGATATTTTTATTTTTCACATAACATCGAAGCACGATGACAGCTGCCATTATTCCAAGCTTTTCAAATGACACCAGGAATAAGGCAAGGTGGCGCAGTTTCTGTGAGACGGACTTATTATTTTTGCTCCAATTGCATTTTCGCTGAGGAATCTTACTCAGTTATGACTCTTCTGCGAGCCAGACGTTTTATTAAAATCGCTACAGCTGCTCGTGTGAAATACATTGGACAGTAAATAGGCGAAGGCTGCGCGCGGTCGCTTCTTGTGGTTGTAGTGAACAGACCGCTGTGAAAAGTGACATTCTCTTTCGTGTTATTTCATGACAGTTCCAATTTCGCAAGATTGAAACAGAGACCTTCTAGTGGTTTTGATAAAAGTTCCTTATTCCGCTTACCATATACTCGTATGTGCTTGGTTTCTTTATTTCATTATGAGGGCTTCGCAACTATGGCGATGAGCCCTAGTCTACTATATATTTGTCAAATACCACTCACTCACTCACTGACCTATCGTCGCCCAGTCCAAACCACCGGACAGAAAATTTTTAAATTTTGCTTTGACACTCCCTATAGAACTTAAACATTCGCTAAGAAAGGATTCTTTGATATCCAAATTTTTAAGTATTTTTAGAGGGGTTTGAATTTTTAGTTGGTAAGAGTAGGCAAGCCTACGCAGCATGCGTTGCTAGGACGATGACAGGTCAGCTGTTACTGCACTATATCTATTTCATAATATTATTTCTATTTGCTGTTCATGTTCATTTTAACTATGTTGGCAAGCCTTGAATTACTAGGCATAAACTGTGATTTTATCCCTCATACAGTTTACGCTATACCCGGTGATGGTCCATCCGAGGTAATAATATCCCGAAATCTTGCACAGCCTCCTCACCCATCAGCATGCCCTGTCCGAGCACTTCTTGGTAATGCTCGCAAATATAATGGGTGTTTCCAAATGACATCTTGGAAACATAAATTTTCAAATTCTAACGTACATTTATTATTGACAACAGGTTATCTTTACGTTATCTGTTTCTTGACACTTTCTTGATACTAGTCCGGAGCGCCCCAATTTCAAGAAACATTATACTTTGATTACTTATCAATTGATGAATAACATATAGTATGACGGGAACCGTGCTACAATAAACTGCCCAAAATTATATAGAAGCGTTTATTTTGATGATACATTATTTAATGCAATAAAATAACTACTTATCTGTCGTGACGAAGCACGGGTATTCAGCTAGTATAGATTATAAAATATATACACTTTATAAAATATATACAAAATATATTTAAAATGTAAGTATTACCTACCAGAAATTGTAATCTCGAAACAAATTTCATTTTGGGGGCAACATGGCTTAATGGATTATCTCAAAAATGTCCTTTTTAGCGCGGTTCCTCCCTCCCCCATAGGGAGGAACCCCGCTTATAAGGTTGATACAATGAAACAATCCGGAAGTGCCGACAAAATTTCGCGTTTCAGAACCCCTAGAGACCGAAAATAACGGTGGTTCAAATTTGTATATATATATATATATATATATATATATATATATATATATATATATATATGTATATATTTTTATATATATATATATATATATATATATATATATATATATATTTGTCTGTTCGATCATTTCTGGCTTCCCTGATGGTCCGATTTTGATGAAATTTGGTACAAAAATCTGTCGTCCAATTTGAAAGGTCAAGGTTGTTAACCAGCAAAATCCGCCCACTGGAAGATGGCGTTTGGGGCGAAATTCGCGCAAAAGAATTCGTAACGCTTACGTTTTTGAGTTCATAAGCTTGTAAGTACTCTTTTTATATGCTTCTTGGGCTAGGAAAACGAATGGAACCATTTTCAAGGCGATAGCTTTAACCGTTTTCGAGAAAATTGGAAA
Source organism: Gonocerus acuteangulatus (assembly GCA_946811695.1). Lineage (NCBI taxonomy): Eukaryota > Metazoa > Arthropoda > Insecta > Hemiptera > Coreidae > Gonocerus > Gonocerus acuteangulatus. The sequence continues at coordinate 21,726,614 of OX328129.1, read as the reverse complement.
AATAGTTTTTGAATACCGTTTTTGGTTTGGGTACTTAGAATCATGGGATTCAGTTGAAACATTTTCTGCATGTTTGAATTTTATCAAAACTAATATGTTGAAAATTTGGTTACGTTTGGAGTAAAGGAAGGATTAAAATAAAATATTTCATTTTTAGACATGAAAAGTTTTGGGAACTTCGTATATTTTCATTAATATCACGAAAACGGTTTGGAATCTTGGCAAGCAAAAGATTACCATTCGAAAGGTTACTAAATTTTCTACAAAAAATGTTTTGAAGACATTTGCGATGGGATGGTCATATTTGGAGAAATAAGTGCTTAAAACATAGGTAATTTCGTTCATTTGAACGAATCTTTTTGTGTGTTTCCTACAGTTTTTTTTTTCACTGCCCGTTATTTTTGTGATTGCTTATAGTAGTCAAATGTATTAGTCAATAAAACAGGATACGTATATATAGAAACAATATTCGGTACCTTGGAATTCGAAGATGCCCTATGAATATCTAGATTACTGTACTGGTGTTGATTTCGTTCTTTAGAATTGTTTTTGGTATTCCCTATTTTCAGAAGTTTTTATCTATTTATTAATTTTTTTTTAAAATTCATTGAACGAAATCATATGAATTCAAAGGTGAGGAGCTAGGAGGCTTAGGGTGGAGTGCATTCCCAGTACAGGTATCGGCCCAGTGTACCCTCGTCATCTGTAAGTTCCTTTCTAGTGTCATAAAGATAAGCCTCCAAACAACTGTAGGAATGTAGGATTTCTAATTTTTGCCAGTATCAGAACAGCCGCTCTTTACATACCACAGTGGTACTGACGTACCGGTTTATACTAGTTGCACTCCACACGGTGGTAGTACTTGGTGTATGCCACAGCGGATTGCTCATTATAATCTTATTTTATACGTATAGGTAAATAGGTACCTAAAAAAAGTTTATTTGTGTATAAGTGTTGCGTTATTGGGATTAGAATAAAATATTTTATTAACAGACATGAAATGGTTTGGAATCTTCGTATATTGTCCTTAATTTTTTTTTTTTTCTTTTATGGTGCATCGAAATCTGAGTCATTAGCACCATTTTTTCCTTATGAGCATATATAATACTTACATTTAGCTAGCAACAATATTTTACACCGCAATTAAAGTGATTTGCTCTTCTTATAAACATAATATTTGTATTATAATATAAACATAATACATTAATTTGTCTGGCAAAAAAAAAGTCCGACCCGCAGGAACTGCTTCATCTTAGCGCGGTTCCGTTCTTATCTCAAGTGCGATTAGTGAAGAAATATAGCAGCTATCGGTAGTTATTAGCACCATTTTCCCCCTTAATATCTTCAAAACAGTTAAGAAATCGTGGGAAGTACGATTTAACCATTCAAAAGCTTACTAAATTCTCTAAAAAAAAGATTCTGAAGCAAATTTCGATGGGGCAATGTCAGTCGGAGATGTAAGTGCTTAAAACTACGAAAGTGTTAGTTTTGTTATTTTAAACGGGTTTTTGTCACTGTTTACCTCTCTTTTGTTTTTTAAGTTTATTTAACGGTGGAATGAGTATTTCATTAAAGCTGAGAAAATAAGAATCATATTGGTAATAGAGTTTTCCTAGAGTGAGCGTCGCGATGACGGGAGAGTCCCATCCGCTTAGAAAACTGCCAGTTTCCAAATGTGGCTCTTTAAGCTTCCTTCTCTTTGAGATTTTATTTTATATTTTTAACGAAAGATCAAAACCTACCAATAGCAGCTACTATTCCTTTCCTAATCGCACTTCGGATAAGAACGGAACCGCGCTAAGATGATGCAGTTCCTGCGAGTCGGACTTTTTTTTCGTACCTCCTCCTCCATACGAATTCACACAAATAGGAGTCAAGATGGCTCCTCTTTGTGCCATATTAAATTTTGTTTCTCCTCTTGAGACTGGCCCACTGCGACTCTTTCCTTTGGGTATGGACTCCTGTTTTCTGGTCTATGATGTTTTCAATTTGCGAATCTAAAATACGACTTAATGTAAACAAGTTCATTTTGAGATTTATAGAATATCAAATTACCTTCTTCAAATAGCACATTGTATGAGGTTCTATAACCATCAATAAAGATCATATCGCACTGGTATTTCTAAAGTGACACAACTCAAAACTCGGTGTTTTTCAGTTATGATTATGAAAAACATGGAAAATATCTCTTAATTGACCATCAAATCTGTATGTACCTAGCTTGTACCTCAGATCTTGTAAACCAGAGGGAAACTTGTCACTCTTCCTGTCTTAATGCTATTCCTCCTACATTGGCAAGAATGACACAATTTCACTTGAGTTGTGTCACTTTAGAAATACCAGTGCGATATGACTTGGTACGTTGAATCACTAATAACATGAAAACGTAACTGGTTTACCTAAAGTAAAAAAAGACCCCATACAAGTTTGCTTTAACAAGCTTCCAGGTAAGAGATAATATCATACGGAAATACACCAAGATTATATATTATACTTAATTTACAAAGGGCTATAATATCTAATATATAATATAGAATAAAGTCATAGAATTGAATTATATAAATGTACAACTTGATCCTTGCAGGAATAATGATATGTACAACGCCCCTTGAGAAAGGAAATAACCTTTTAACCTTTCCGAAGATATCTTGGAGGTATGCGCCCTCCTGGCCTCCTTATTTCAAACCTACCTAGTCTATCTTCAGAACATTATCCTCAGGTCATTTGCCCAAGGATTAATACCGTTTTCTTGGATTTATCCTCATTTTTTTTCAAATTTGGAAGAAAAAATAAATTGTATTATGTGATGGATCTAAAAATAAAAATCTTTGGAATCGGCAAGTTTCGGCAAACTAAATTGCCCTCAGTACATTATTCTTGTAGTAAACTTTAAGCTCTAAAAAACTTGAGATGTGTTCAGGTGAAGTTTTTTTGCTGCGGTCTATCAAAATTTTGTTCTTAAGAATAATGTCAAAGATCAATGAAGAATAATTCAGAATAAATAATAAGGGAGTAATTATCGATAATCAATTATATCAGATGAAAAAGGAATAGTTTTGACGTAATTTCCATAAGATCTCCCAATAAAAACACTGTCCTATCTTCAACGAGGCTCCAACTGTTTGTTGGTATGAAACAGGTTTTTGCCTTGTTTATAATACTGCTAATTTGTTTGTTGATCAAAATAAAACTAATATTTATTAATTTTATACGATTTTAGTTCCTTGAATAGTTTCTAAACTTAGCTAGAGGATTAAAAATTAAATATAAGAAAACAAAAATTTAGATTTTTGTCCATTGGACGTTACACTGTGCGGCTGCAGGAATTTTCTTATCACAGGACTAATTGAGAAAATTCCTCACTGCGCCCTGGATGTCGGCGCTAATGGCTCAGATTTGTCGATGCGCCGTTAAAAACAAAATTTGCTTATTATGAAGCAAAAAATAATTTGCTTATTATGAATATAAGCAAAATTAGGAGTTAGGTTTATTCAATAAATAAATTATTAATTTGTGTCGTATTGTTTTCTTCTTTGAACCTAAACTTGGTTGTGTAATTAGTTTTCCACAAGATCCTGTAAAAATATATTCTTCCGCAAATAGCATAATATAGTTCTTTTCCCCCCCTGATATCAACGCTAAGATTTCGGCTGAAAACACGGTGTATTGTTGACGGAATTTCAGACTGCTCGTGCGTGCCTTTGACAGTTTTCTGCATGGGTTGAATATCAAACTTACCTTGATGCAGAAAAACTTGTCTGAATGATCTACTAATAAAACAATTAATATATGTGTCGACGATAACGTCACAGGGATTAAAAATAACTAAATGATTTATTCCGCTTCCTGTATTCCAAAACACCCAGTTTTTGGAAAATTAGTACAGTCAGCAGTAGTACAATGCAACAGTAGTTGTAAACAGAACTTACTATTTTATTTTTGATAGTTGAAAATCATTATGTTCATAATGTCATTTGAAAGGGCATATAAAGAGCTAAAATTTGACGCCTTCCCCATGATCGTAACGTAAACAGGAGAGGAGTTATGACCAGTTATGTATAAAGTTTGTTTATGAACTATTATGGGGAAAAACGAGATTACAACTTCATCCTATCAGGCTGTACCGTATGAAATGTCACTTCTGGACTTGCCGATTTCCTTCAAATGTCTTGAAACTGTCGTGGCTCCTACTCCGAGATCTTTGGCATATTCCCTAGTGCTTTTTGAGGGACAAGCTTCAACCCTTTCTTTCAGGTGGTCATTGTCAAGCTTGGTTTCTGGCCTTCCTCGCTCCTCGTTGTCAAGGTCAAAATTTCCACTTCGAAACCTGGAAAACCACCGGTAAACAGTTCGCTCATTCACCGTTGCCTCCCCGAAGGCCGTGTTAATGTTCATACAAGCCTCAGCAGCGCGGATTAATACGGATTTCCGTTGGTCATAATTTAAGTTTTATTTTTTTCTCTGAGGATCGTTCTCACAACACAGTACGCATGTTACTAATTAAATAATAGGAATAAAAGAGGTTTAATTCTATATGAATAACAATGATGTTTGTAAATAATGAATAAAAAAGGTAAAGGATTAAATCACAAAGTAAACAAAACTGACATTTCAAACGGTACAGCCTGATATTTAAAACAAAATGGAAACAAGTTCTATTAGTTTTAATAATTTACTTATTTATCGAAATAACATATGATTTATATTAATTCACGTTAATTTTGTAAAGCTAAACTGAAATAAAGCTTTAATTTAGTTTTTAATCAATTCCCAATGATTTAGTTTTAGGTTTTGTTCAACTAATGTCCATTAGTTAATTTAATTTTAGTATTAGATTTTTTTAGGTTGCAATTTTTAATTTAGATTAAGATTATTCTAAAAAGCAAATGTAGTATAAATTTTAGTTTTAGATTTCAGTTTTGCCCAACAAAACTGAAATCTAAAACTAAAATTTAAACTGCTCCTCTAGATTAAATCATCGGGACCAAATCATAAGTGACTCTTCTCTTGAAATGGGAAGGGTGGTAATGCACTAAAACTAGAATTAATACTAACCTGTTAACTAATTTTTGAAGAAACAAGTTGTTACATATTCGCCTATTCGGCGCAGCGATGAATGCTTCAGCAAATAGTTTATTGACGAAGGGAGTTCTTGTGCCCTTGGCGATATTAATAGATTCCTCAATGCCATGAAAATTCCTTTGTGTATTTAATCGTGATGAGCTACCACAATCTTTACGAATGATTTCATGAAATCAATAACACCGCCCCGTGGTTTTGCTCCTATTTGCAGATTAGATTCTTTTAACTAAAATAATTTTTACAAAAAAGTTATCTACTATATATTTGTCAAATACCACTCACTGACCTATCATCGCCCAGCCCAAACAACTCGACACAAAAATTTGAAATTTTGTATGGACACTCCCTTTAGAATGTAAACACTCGCTAAGAAAGGTTTTTGTTGTTTTTTTCATATTCAAATTTTTAAGTATTTTTAGGGGGGTTGGAATTATCAAAAATTTCCTCATCGGCTCAAAAATGGTACGATTTTGATAAAATTTGGTACAAAAATCTTTCTTCTCATTTGAAAGTCAAGGTCGTTAACCAGCTGAATCCATTTACAGGCACATGGTTTTTGGATCGTAACGCTTACGTTTTAAAGTCCATATGCATGCAGCTACTCGTCATATTGGTTCCTTAACGTAGGAAAACGAATGCAACCATTATTGCAGCGATTACCATTATACCAGCGATGTCTGCAACCATTTACGAGAAAAATTAATAGAACTACTTTTCCGAACTAATTTTCGGTTTGGGTATTCAGAAATGATGATTGGTTCACTTGAAACTTGTATCAGGTATTTGACATTCATCTAATCTAAGATATTTAAACTTTGGTATCGTTTGGAGGTGAGGAAGTAAAAAGAAAAACAATTATATTAATGGAAATGAAAAATTGTCGGATCTTGGTATATTTTCTAAAATATCTTGAAAACGGTTGGGATTCTCTCTCTAAATACTTCAAAATTATTAGTTTTGTTCTTTTGAACTGGGTTTTGTCTCTGTTTACTTCACGTCTTAATTGGTTGTTTTCTTTTTAATTGCATTTAATAGTAAAATGAGTATTTTAGTAAAACGAGGAAAGAAATTGAGAAACATTGTTTTAGTGTTTCCAACAGCAAATGTTGAGACAGAAGATGGATTAATTCCGCTTGGGGTACTGTCAGTATTATGTTGTAGCGCCTTAAATCTTCCTTCTCTTTGAGATTTTATTTTATATTTTTCACAAGGGTCCAAACCTCGGGTGGGTCGGACTTTTTTAACTTAAGAACAAATGTTTACATAAGGTCGCCTTTCTGAAGATTGTTCTCTGTTTGCGCTGTTCCAGCGTGACGGACTTTTTTCATTCCTTATGTACTCTAGAATAATCCAAAATCCATCGTTCACGCTCCAAATCCACTACGGGCTATCACCCTACTTTCTGAGTCGCCCGAACGACATGCAGAAAAAAAATCCCACCTCACCCGAAGATGATTCTAGGCGTACTGAATCACCTTCAGTAGACGTGCGATACAGTCACTCGGGTGACGGACGAAATCGCATCCCTCCGTCGAGAAAGTGTTCGGAAGAAAAGCAGTCACCGACGGTATATAGTCTTATTGTACTCGGCTATGCCATTATGGCTTCTAGATACCTTCCATGTTGGGTATTGTTATTGAATCTAGGTCCTGGTAGAGTCTCCTTCCGCCGTAAGCTATGTCCATTAAGAGATGGATGTGCCGCGTGAAGAATCTTCTCACAGATGGATGGTTACGGAACAACTTGGATCCGTAAGAAGTTAACCTTTCGTTTCTTTAAAAGTACATTCTTTTCTTAGTTACTGATTGAGTGTTCTCTTCTTGCCTCAACGTCATGTTGGATTCCTTGGCCTCTCTTATGCCTAGTATACACGAGGATTAGTACTTCTCCAAGAGATAAGTACTCCTTCGCACGAAGTAGGAAAGCAGCGTTCATTACAGTCCGTCCAGCGCTAAACAAAGGACAACTGCGTAGTAAAATTGCGGCAGGGGACCATATTTGTTACTTAGGAATTTCATTCCTACTCATTAGTACATTCCGCGTTTACTGAACTTAAAAAAACTAGCTATTTACACGTAGTTATAAGCGCTTAGTCAAGAATTGCTATGCTCGTGTAAACAAGTCAATAGGCAAACGTCACACTTCATCATCTTTTTAGTTTCAGGGTCCTTCTCAAGGATGTGTTCTGTAATCAATGTTATTCTAAGGAGAGTAGTATATACAATTATTTATTTATTTAAATGTTAATGTCCATTATCATTAACCAAGAATTTTGTGACGGGTTATCTATAGGTTACCACTCTTTTCTAGCCAGGATAGGGCTGATGCCTTTTCTTTTTTTCTAAAGAAAACCCACCACCCCGTAGTAGGAATCGAACCTACGACCTTTGGAGTGTTAAGTACTCACGTCTTAACACTCACGGCCACCGGGCCTCCGTATATAAGATTAAATGAAGGAGTAAATGATTGAAGAATTTGTGCGTCTTAACATTTAGCCCAGTACATAAAGACTTCAGATTGTGGTCGAGCTAACAGTAATTCCCCCAGATTATTTTTTAAGGTATGGTGTGAGTATGCTGAAACCAAGATTTCGACCACGAAAGTCCGGGGGAGCGGAGCACCTTTTTCAGTTTGTTTTCATTAATTTGTAAACCGTTGATTTTAGGCAAAAACTTCAAATAGGGATTAAAGAGCATAACATTTTGCTTCAAATGAGCTGGCCAAAGTCTAAATCAGGCCAGGTTAAATTGCCGCAAATGCTAGCCAAAAAACAACGATTTTTTTCCAATTTCGCGAAAAACTGTGGTGAGTTCACTTTTAATGAGTTACAACATTGATTCATCAAATCTTTTGATAACCCCATCCCTAAAAACTGAAGGGCATCAATAACTGAATCCAAAAAGCACATGAACATTTAAAATGAAGCCAAAATGAGAAACATTTATTTCTGATCCCTTTCAGAAATAACTAGCGGTTTTACTTCCAGCTCGTTAGTAGCAGTGAGGTATCCTTAATCTGACAACTAGAGAAAACATTAGAATGTTATGCGGATTTTTAAATTTTCTCGCTGATTTTGTTCAGTATTCTTGCTTATGTGGTGTTGACAAATTATCTTATGCATTCAACAGTATTTTTTGGAATGGCTCACCCCTTTCTTGCTGCTGTCAAAGAGATATCCAGCAAGGTGGAGAATTGTTTAGGAAAGTCCACGAGCCAACATCTCCAAAGGCAATAGAAGTCACAAAATTAATAACAATTACGATGTGTTAATAAATATTCTTATAATGACTGAATTACTTAAACAGTATTATTGTATTGTTGTAATAACTTGAACCTTGAAAAATTTTAGAAGAAAATTATTTTTATTGTGAAATGTTTTCCAGAGAAAATTGACTAACTGATCTGTACTCTTCTTTTCATATTTTATTTACATTTTTATCGTTCATTTATAAATGACACAGAATTTTAGGATGGTTTATCTATAGGTTACCACTCTTTTCTAGCCAGAACAGCGCTGATGCCTTTTCTCGTTCCCAAAGAAAAGCCATCAGCTTAGTGGGAATTGAACCTACAAACTTAGGAATGAAGTGCTGACGCCTTATCTCTCACGTTTTCTTACTATAAACTAACCTAAAGAATATATGTATAAAAGAATTTTTCCGATATTTCAAAGAATTCCGTGTTAGATTTATTATAGAAATCTTTCTCTCTTTGACTCTAAACACGGTTAACCTACAAACGGTCGTTGGTTCTGAGAAAGGGCAAAGAAATTACATTTTCCTTTGGTATTTTTTTTTCTGTTTTTTTCCCCGCCACGTTGGATGCCATCTCCTCCTCTCGCTTTCTATAAACTTTTCATCACATGTCCTGCACACTCCAGTTTACTTTCAGCTTTAACCTTCACCGAGGGGCGAAAGTCATTCCTTGGTGTTTTATTCGAAATTTCTTCACTTTTTATCACCGTTCATATCCCACATCAAATGTTGGCTCACAATTTGCTGAGGAATGTAAAAACCAGGAATTTGATGAATTAATATATCATCATATACGCAAGACCATTTTATTTTAAAACCCATATTATTAAAATAATTCATCTTCAAGCCTACTGCAAACGATTAAGCGCTATATCGTTGCTCAAGTACTGATTCCCCCTAATACACATTTCTTCTTTTTTTTATGAGACCCAATAAACCTGTATTTTTGTAACTACTGGCATTTCTGAAAATAGATAAGTTTCAGTATTTTGGTAGTTCCTTGCCAATATTTAACTTTAATTTAGAAAGATCATTTAATTCACTCCTATATTAGACATCTTCATTTCCAAAATGTGTGATGTTTGTTTAGTATTTACCGTTTATAATGTCAGTAAGTCATGAATTAATGTCGAAAAATCGCTAGATTATACATTCTCCTTATCCGTTCACGATTTCTCCATCCATCGTACAGAAGGAAATTTTCTCATCGAGCCCAGAAATAGGAAAAATCCCTACTGCAGGTGGGACTCGAACCCCTTTCTCCCACATGATAATCCAAGACGTATGCCACTAGACCACGGGTAGACCCTGCATGCCCATAATAAATATATATTAAACTCAGAAATTTGCAGAAAATACAAATATTTCAAAACAAGTGTCTCAGAATAACCAATAACTACCCGTACTATACAAAAATCTCAAAAATGCACACTGAAACGAGAATACAATACATAAAAAAATATATATATAAACTTACGTATAGTTTCTTTCAAAGATGCAGGAATCCACTGATAAAAGAAATAGGTAACTACACCAAAACATCAGGTAAAAGATACGTGCACAAACGTACTAAACACATCCTTATGAACAGGACTACTGAAAAGTAAATATGTAAGCTCTAGGTGGTATATCTAGTATACTGCCTGATCTCTGCTCCTATTATCTCATAGCTAGGACTAGCAGATAGCTTTAGGTACTAAGCTGTAAACATAAACACAGGTCTTCTACAATCAGTCTTTAATGAATTTAGTTTGCTCAATTAGTTTTATGCCCAGTAATTATTAATTACCTCTCCTATTACTTATCAGTGTAATATCTCTTCAAATAATTATTATCATTATCATTGTAATTAAGTATTTATCATTAATTATTTTAGTTATCGTTAATTTATATTATCATTATATGATGTGTCTTAGTAGTTAGTAGGTAAGTATAAGTCAGGGTTTTTGTGACATTTTTCCCTTATAAATAATTGATAGACTTTATTTTAATTCACTGCAGTGTGTTAATCCTAGAAATAGAGTGTTTGTGTGGTATAGAGGTACACACGTGTTATTGTAATCGTTGTCTTTTATTCAATAAACATATTTAAATTAAAAAAAAAAAAAAAAACTCAGAAATTAATCATGTATAAATCCTATTTTTAAATTGCTCTAGAATTTATTATTTCTTTAATAAATTGCTTTTTCTATCCAGTGAACAAGAACATTGCGGACATTAAGTAAAAAAGTCACGAACGTAACAATTTTCCACCCCCTAAAGACCAGGTCGAATTCCTGATATTAATCTCTTAAGTAACGGCCATATTATGCGTTACTCCAATTTATCTTATCGTAATTCATCTTCTAGCGTTTTTCCTCCAACAGCCCTCCAGTGTTTTATTATTACAGCCGTGGCCCTACAGCAATAATTCCCTCTGCCATTTAAACGGGATTGGAGTACCTTATCCAGAGGTTGACAAGCAAGGCCGGGTGAAGGGGTTCTATCCTTATTCGGTGTTTGAAAATCGAAAGCGAACTTGTTGGGTCTACTTTCGAATGTTGCAATCCGAAAAAAAATGAGCTAATTATTTTTGTTGCACCCGAACAAAGGGATTGAGAACGTAAGTGGTGTAAGTCGATATTTTGAAGAGTTTACTTAGCCACTTATTGTAAGTTAGAGCTCCACAGTATCTGGCCGTTTAGCTTCTCGCAGCTTTTTGCGTGGTCTCCTTTTTTTCTTTTAGCTTTTTAGTATCCTCACTCCCTACAAAGGCAGGAAACACGCCTTTGACGTCGACCTGATGGCGCAATCCGGAAGTGGTGACTAGAAATGACCACGTTATGGAATCTATAGGAAACGAAAGCCCGAATGGTTCAAAATTTGTGGGTTTATGTGCATTTTTATCCTTTATACTTATATATGAGGGCCCCAAAAGTCAAGGGGTTTAAGTGAAATTTTAGACAAAAATAAGTTAGATACAGCAATGGGTGGTGAAGAGAAACATCTTGTGTGTCGTAAAGAGATCCGAGACAATTGCTGCCACCTAGCTTTTGTTCTCTTGAGTATTGTCACTTTTAGCGCGGTTCCTCCCTCCCCCATAGGGAGGAACCCCGCTTATAGGGTTGATACAATGAAACAATCCGGAAGTGCCGACTAGAAAATTTCGCGTTTCAGAACCCCTAGAGACCGAAAATAACGGTGGTTCAAATTTGTATATATATATATATGTATATATTTATTTATATATATATATATTTGTCTGTTCGCTCTCTAGCTAAAAGACGAATGGTCCGATTTTGATGAAATTTGGTACAAAAATCCTTCGTCCAATTTGAAAGGTCAAGTTCGTTAACCAGCAAAATCCGCCTACTGGAAGATGGCGTTTGGGGCGAAATTCGCGCAAAAAAAATCGTAACGCTTACGTTTTTGAGTTCATAAGCTTCTAAGTACTCGTTTTATATATATGATTCCTGGGCTAGGAAAACGAATGAAACCATTTTCAAGGCGATAGCTTTAACCGTTTTCGAGAAAATTGGAAAAATATTTTTTGAATACCGTTTTTGGTTTGGGTACTTAGAATCATGGAATTCAGTTGAAACATTTTCTGCATGTTCTACTTTCACCAAAACTAATATGTTGAAATTTTGGTTACGTTTGGAGTTAAGGAAGGGTTAGAATAAAATATTTTATTAACAGACATAAAAAGTTTTAGTAACTTTGTTTACTTTCCTTAATATCTCGAAAAAGGTTGAAAATCTTGGTAAACGGAAGAATACCATTAGAAAGCTTATTAAATGCTCTAAAAAAAGGTTCTAATGAAAGTTTTGATTAGGCGATGTCAATCGGAGAAATAAGTGCTTAAAACATTAAAGTAATTGATTTTGCTTATTCGAAATGTTCTTTTTGTCTGTTTTTATTCCTGGTTATTTTTTAATTGCTTATAGTTGGATAATGTATTTTACAATAAAACAGATTAGGCAAAATAAGAAAAACAATTCATTGTTAGAAATATAGCTTCCCAAGAGAAAAAGATTCGTTGACGTCTTTTGAATATTTTCAATTGCCTTTATGCTGTTGGTTTTTTATTTTATTTTTTAATTGATTTTATCTGTAGAATTATTACTATAGTAAAAGAACACAAGAATGTGTGAAAATATTTGATATTTTCCAATTCATTGAAACGTATGAAATGAAGTATCGGTAGAAGAGGATTCTAGGGTCTTGCGGACCTGACCCCAGGTATAAACCCTTTGAACAAAGGCCGAGGAAAATATTATCTGTTTCTATTCTATGCTTTTCAAATGAGAATAGGGATATGAACAGGAACCGGGGTCTCCCGTGGTCTAATGGCTAGCGCCTTGGATTCATAAGCGGGAGATGGTGGGTTCGATTCCCAACCTCCGGCAGGAATTTTATCATCCCATGACCTAGATGTAGATGTGCCGTAAAAAAAAAAAAAAATAAAAAAAAAAAAAATAAACTGGAACCGCGCTAAGATGACGCAGTTCCTGCGAGTCGGACTTTTTTAATATTAAGTCCAGAAGAAAATTAAGTTGTCTATGGGTGGATTCTCCTATTATTTTGCATATCAATCATAAACCGGACCTAAGGATTCGTCTAGTATGATCGGAACTGTAAAAATCTAGTTTTTGCTATTACCAAATTTGTTCAACTTTGACTCCATTTTCCTCAAAACATTCACTTAGTTACTTAGACACCTTGACCTCTGGTGTATTCATATTGTTTTTACAAGTCAAATTCAACTTTTTCCAAACCACATTCCACATTTTCAATATATATATATATATATATATATATATATATATATATATATATATATATATATATATCATTCTTATTTTAGTGTCATAAAGTTCATTGGACTTTCTCCTCGACACCCCTAGATTTCGTCACCGGCTCGACGCCATTAGCAACTAACTTCCCTTAAGAGGAAATGAGGAAACGCGCTAAAAGTCAATTTTCCGCCTGACTATCTAATAATATTTTAAAAGCCCAGGTGTCGAGGTAGTTAATGCCATGCTGTCAACCTCGGTAATAGGCCGCTAGCTTACCTCTCCTTAATCCCCGTTCTCTTGAGAATATTCAGGACTGTAATTAACTAGGATTAGTTATATTTTACAAGAATACTGATATTTATCACTTTTCATATTTTAATCCAAGATAGTCCTGACTTCCAGGACTAAATGACTAAGTCATCATCTAAATTTAAACGTTACTAACCTAAAGGTAAGTTAGAAGAGTTAGACACAGATGGTGGTTAATTTTAATCCAAGATAGTCCTGACTTCCAGGACTAAATGACTAAGTCATCATCTAAATTTAAACGTTACTAACCTAAAGGTAAGTCAGAAGAGTTAGATACAGATGGTGGTTAATTTTAATCCAAGATAGTCCTGTCTTCCAGGACTAAATGACTAAGTCATCATCTAAATTTAAACGTTACTAACCTAAAGGTAAGTTAGAAGTTAGATACAGATGGTGGTTAATTTTAATCCAAGATAGTCCTGACTTCCAGGACTAAATGACTAAGTCATCATCTAAATTTAAACGTTACTAACCTAAAGGTAAGTTAGAAGAGTTAGATACAGATGGTGGTTAATTTTAATCCAAGATAGTCCTGTCTTCCAGGACTAAATGACTAAGTCATCATCTAAATTTAAACGTTACTAACCTAAAGGTAAGTTAGAAGAGTTAGATACAGATGGTGGTTAATTTTAATGAATGAACATATTTAAGAAGTGTATTGACTGATTAAAAAAAGCAATTATCTTCCGTAGCAATTAAAATAATGTACTTCACGGATTAGCACTATAAACTCCGCTGAGCCCAATCCTGAGCAAATAACATAGTGGTTCTCAAAAATGGCCAAAACACATCATTCCAATTATTTTTATAAATTATGCAGAAGTTCAATTAACCCTAGGACACCCAAGGTGGGCTTCTGAAGTCCCACTTTTCCTTCCGGGTACATAAAATATTAAAAAAATTGGAGAAAAAATGTATTTGACAGAAATATATTCACCAATAATAATATGTGATCAACGATTCTTACAATTTTTTGATTACCGGAAAACAATTTATTCTTTAGTTTGCGGGCTCAAAGAGCTTTTCCGCGAGAAAGTATGTAATCATCTAAATACTTTTAAATTTAAATGTGCAAGTTAAATTCTTCCAAGAAGAGGAATTTATCGCACAATGAAGCCAAAAAACAAAACGACTGTAATAGAAATAATGTAAATATATCAATTAAATTTTTAGTTGAAAAGGTCAAAAATCTGAGAAATTCAACAAGTATTTTGGGAAACATTACTGCTTAAAATGATTAACTAATTTTTGGATTTTTTTACCTAAACAGTCTCTTTTGATCTATATTAAGTGCAAAAAGAACAACAAAAAAATAAATGAAGCACATCGTAAATCGTTCAAGACGTTCCTTTGGGGATAGGTGTGACTAGGGCATTCTAGGTTTGATTAAATAAAATAGTCCCAGGAACTCTTAGCGCGGTACCTTTCTTATCCCTAGTCATTTGGAAAGCTTAGGATAGAAACAAACAATTTTTTTTTTGTTGATATTTCGTGAACACCCACTCGCACATCTCGAGTAAAAGGCATCAAAGCACAGGAAACTTACACCATCAAGTTACACAGAAGAGGAAATTACACAATCCGGCTCTTGATATTCTTCTTTTGCTTATGATATTTACCAAGCAGAACATACCTCAGACATTTTGCTTTAAAAAAAAAAAAACACCTAGGTGAGGACCGAAACACTTAGGGCGTAAGAACCGAAAAGTTACTCGCCCTAAAATCCAATCCTAATCCTAATCCTAGGTGAGGATGTGTAATAAACTATGCACTTCCTAACCTACAGTCACTCCTCCGGTAGAAACGTTTCTTGATTACAATATTCCAGATATCTACTGAAATAAACATAATAGATATATTTAATTTCAAATCGAATTTCGCGCTTCATGCAAATAACTCATTAGACACGAATTTCCTTTGAAGTAAAAGCCTTCTCTTCTTCCCATCGCTTCTCCGATTTCCCTTCAAAGCGTGACGCCTCGAATGGTTTAGTGCCAGTTTCACTGGATCGACAAGCTGTGTGCATGGATTGAATCTAGGTCTGGAGGCCGATCGACCGGACAGTACTGCCGATTCTGCTGTATGGAAGCCAGAAGGGGCTAGTCATGTCACTCGGCTTTCTGGGGGCAGAGAAAGCAGCCGTGGTGGCGGTGGAGTAAAGCGAAAAATCTCATTCGGGCAACCGTATTTTCCTGTTGTACTCCAAAACACACTAATAGTATCAAACGTCCGACGAGCTGCGTCATCTTAGTGAGTTTCCATAGTTTTTGGTCTGTTTAAATTTTTTGGGTAAACAACTTCAAGGTTTTAATTTATCGATTTTCATGTGTCGCCTATCGGAAGACTGCCAGACCCAAATTACCAATTCGACAGCCGTAAGTTTTGGTATACACCAACGAAACTCAGTATTTGTTGTGGTCATCTAAAGAGAAAAATGTTACGTAAAAATATACTAAATCGTTCCATCCGAATGAGGGGGTTAGAATGTACTATGTTTAAATTGAATTAAATTGCCAAACGTAGGTTGGCAAAGCTACCACTAGGGGTGCTGAGCAGCAATATCCCATCTCTACATTATGATTTACAATGGTTGTGTGCTTATAAATTCTACCACTAGGACCGGTGACAAGAGGCGCTAAATCCGATTCCTGCATTATGATTGTAGGGTTTTCTCATTTTACTTGGGGACACTTTTATTATTCATTAAGATCAATAGACGAAAATGTGAATTTTTTTAGTTATAACGTAGTGTAACACACTAAAGACCCATGAAGAAAATTAATTTAACGTTTGATAATTTAGACAGCTGTTCATTACAAATGTAAAAGAGCAAAACTATTCATGTTTCTCATATGCATATATACTATATTCTTCAGAGTTCTAAATTAATCCTGTAATATTGTAAGCGTTGGCAATTTATATAGAATTTCTCATTCCTTGTTTATAAACATTTTACTAGAGAGAACTCTCAACTCGGTTAAATCACAATATTACAGTGATACCAAAGCACAAATCAGAAGTTCTGTTTGCCACTGAAAATTGGAGAGCGAGAGAGAAATGAAGCGAGATATTTGTTCGACCCACATCGAGTGGGTGTGAAACAAACAATCTCTCGTCAGAACAATCACCACCAACTAAAGCTGGATTAAACCCGAGCTACGGAGGGAATTAGATGCTCCAACAACTCGGCAGGATTCTACCCTTTATAGATATAATAAATGAAGGCGGTGATTAACAGCTTAATACACCCGAGAGATCTTGGCTTATAGATGCCTTCTCGATTTACCCGGGGGCGAGTTAACTCGGGCTATGAAAATGTTACGGACATTTAATGCCATCTTCCGAAATATTTTTAGGTTAGCCCATTAGATTGTGTTTGTTTGTTTTTTGGCTGTTTCGTTGGAGCTCGAGTTAATTTGGATATTGTTATGAACCGTAGTTAATTTTTTTTTCTTTTTACGGCGCATCTACATCTAGGTCATTAGCGCCGACTTCCAGGGTGCAGCGAGGAATTTTACCAGCGAGCCGTGGGATGATAAAATTCCTGCCGGAGGTTGGGAATCGAACCCACCATCTCCCGCTTATTTTTTTTTTCCTCGATAATATAGTTGTGTTTCTCGTCTTACATCTATTGGTAATAAAAATGTTATAAACAAAATTGGGGGTTCTTTGGCATCATCTTTAATATATATTTGATCATTAAATAGTTAATTGTTATTTTTGTAGTTTTGAGAAAACTGGCTGTAAATAAATTTTCAATTACATATATATAAAAAAAATGGTCTATATGAGGCCACGAGGGTCCAGAGGAACAGATACTGTAGAGACCTAGAATACTAGGAAGATAGTGTGGTCAGAACTATACTCCGGTTGCCTTTACTTTAATATTTCCAGGTATCTACTAAAGGCTGGGTGTGCCGACGACTCTAGAAAAACAAATATTTTAGAGAGATGCCGTTTAGTTGTTAAGAAGGCAAGGAGTAGTTGGGATTCGGCTAAGAGAAAA
>OX328129.1:21629185-21704185 GCA_946811695.1 Gonocerus acuteangulatus | reverse complement strand
ATATATTTAATTCCATATTAGTTAATTATCAAGAGAGAGTCTTTAATCTTAAGCCTCATTGTCTTATCTCTCTCCTTTAATGCTTATCTCTGCTCACTTAATGCACCTTGCTTAGCGAATTCCGCAGTTTAGTATAAAACATATAAACCCTAAAATTGCATGTATATACATTATTTATTTGATGCATTACTGACGTATCACTGCATGTATGCTTGTTCATGCTATGTACCTTGGCATGTTAAAGGCAGCAAAATCATATTTCTAGCCTGTAGTTATCACGTATATTTATTTACATGCATTCCATTTATACTATATGCATTATGTTTTCTATTTGCATTATATCCTATTTCTATTTCATGATTTAAATTGCAAGGTGCAACATATAATATTATATAAGTTCTTAAGTGGGTTTTTTCATATAAATAACATAACTTATTGTAAAGTTTCACTCACGATTATTCAATTAAGTTTCATATTCATAAGCGCTCATTATCTCCATTAGCGATTTTCTTCCATGTTAGTGAATGCCTTTAGCTTCAATTAAATCTATTACATCTTGACTTGGTATTTATTGAAGTTTTATTGCTCAAGATAACTTTATATTTCCATGCTTATCATGTTTCACGCCTTTATCAGGCTTCTTCAGGGGACTTTTCATTCTCTATTTCAGGTGGATTGGGGATTTTATTTCATAAATGTCATTTCTTGCTTATAATATTTATGCTTAACC
This sequence comes from Gonocerus acuteangulatus, assembly GCA_946811695.1. Lineage (NCBI taxonomy): Eukaryota > Metazoa > Arthropoda > Insecta > Hemiptera > Coreidae > Gonocerus > Gonocerus acuteangulatus. The sequence continues at coordinate 21,703,455 of OX328129.1, read as the reverse complement.
TATTCAAGCTTTTAATTTTCATGCTTTACTATCTAGGCTTGTTCTATTTATATTTCTTTATTTATGCCATTTATGTTTATTCTATTTTGCTTATGTCTTGATGTTTTCGCCCTTGTGCCTGTATTCCTTTAGCATGCCTATCTTCTTGTGCATCGATTTTGTCTTTCTTTCCCTGCTTGCCCCCCTCAGAGCGCGGCAAGCACGTTGCATGTCACAAGTTGTTGGCATCATTGGTGCAAACTCCAATTCCCAGCACTCCGAGTCAATCGTACTCATTTCAGGGCATGTTCCAGTCCCATGACAGGACCTTGTTTGTTTATATCTAAGCATCATGTATTTCCTTATTTGTATTTTACCCCTCTCCACTGCCTTTCATTTATCTGTTTGTTTGTTCGCTCCCCTCTCAGCATGAATTTTGTACATTGTTCGCTGTCTTGCCTACTGTTCTCTTCTTCTTCGTCCTCGTCGCATACCACCTGGCCGGTATGCATTATCATTTGATTTATTTGAAAATACACAATGTCTGACAAATTGGCGTTAACATTAGAGCGGCGGCTACGCAGTTTAGCCCGTAGCATCACCGGCATCATCAACACATTGAAGGCCACCGCGGATGATGATGTCCACCTCCTTGAGGCGTCTCTTGACACAGCGCGCTCATTCTGGAAGCTGTATCAAGAATCATTTCTTCAGCGCGAGGAACTATCCGGCGAACCCGACGTGAGCCCTTTTCCCGCCGAATCATGGAATGCACAGTTCCTTTTACTTCAAACCGAGATGATCACCCATGAGGCCAAGCTTCTTAGGCTCAAAGACGCAGCATGCAGAGCCGCTAGAGTTTGTGAAGCGTTACCACAGCCTGATGACATTCCAAATGCTACCTGCAACGGAGGCCACACCCGTCTGCAGCTTCCCAGGATTCCTATTCCTTTCTTCTCGGGTGACCTACTAAAATGGACAAGCTTCAGGGACACCTACACCTCGCTTATCCACGAGGAAGCCTCCTTAACAAACGTAGAAAAATTCCACTACCTCTTAGGAGCCCTCAAGGGTGAGGCTGCTACCCTAGTGTCCCACCTTGTCGTTGATGACGCGACATACACCCTTGCCTGGGAAAAGATCATGACCACCTACAACAACCCGCGGATCCTCGCCAGCTTCCTCATCAACAGGCTTCTTGAGTATAAGGCCTCCTCAAGTGTCAACGCTGGGACAGGCCATGATTCATTCATAAATGAAGTGGCAGACTCTATCGAGGCTTTCAAGGCCCTACATATTGAGAACCCCGAGGAATTCCTATTGGCGTCCTTAGCCCTCCGAGCTCTCGATCCTGAGACGAGGCGCAGTTATGAGCTTAGCCTAGGTACTGCGCAGATGCCAACAGCAGACTCAGTAATAACGTTCGTGAGGCAACGTAGTTTGGCGCTAAGAATGGCAGAAGACCTCAGAAGCTCCTCGTATTCCTCAGTTCCTCATTACAGTCGCCAAAAATCCACCTCACCACGAGACTTCAAAAGAAGAGGAGTTTCCCTTCACATTTCATCACCAAGTCTGGCACAACCCAAGGCAGAGAGGCCCCAAGCGAATCCAACCAGCGGCACAGCAAGGCGCCAGCATCGATGCGCCCAATGCCAACAGCATCATGGTCTTCACCAGTGCCCTGAGTTCCTCAAAATGTCCATCACAGAAAGGCTGAATGTAGTAAGAGTCCATAAGTGTTGTTCCAACTGCCTTAAACCGGGACATCGCGTCGCCAACTGTTTTTCCAGATTTCGGTGCAGGAATTGCGGCAAAAGACATCACACCTTACTGCACGGTGATACCCGACGCTCCGAGCCAGCAAAGGAGCCTGCGCAGCAAGAGGCGACTGCGAGCGCGTTCATCGGATTTGGCTCTGCCCCAGTTCATCCAGTTGCCACCACCACTACGGTCCTTTTAGGAACCGCTTATGTTCTGATTCGCGGTTCTCGGGGCAATTATCAACTAGCCCGCGCCATCTTGGATTCTGGGAGTCAGCACTCTTTCATCACCAAGGAGCTCGCTCGCAATCTGGGAGCCAAAGTTTTGTCATATAGCGGCCAGGTTCTTAGCTTAGGCGAATCGCAAATCCCAAAATCTATCCTCAAGGGAACCACCTCTTGTACGATCCGCAACGCTTCAGGAGAACGAGAACTCCCAGTTAATGTTTTAGTTGTGGATAGAATATCATCATCCATTCCTAGCCACGAATTGCCCTCTACCACCGTCCAGCAACTCGCCCAGTACCCGCTGGCGGATTATCAATTTGGCAGCCCTCAGCCAGTTGAAATACTTATCGGGGCCGATCTCTATTCGCATGTGATCACAGGAGCACCTCAGCCTTCTGGAATCCGAGACATATTCTTCCATCCATCAATATTTGGCCTCATTGTGACGGGAGTCCTCCATAACGTGCAGTCCTCGCAGACTCATTCCTTTTTCCTGGATTCTCGCATAAACGTGGAGGAACAACCTAGCGCTCCTCGGGAGCTTGAAGAACCCTCGCCGGCACAAAGGGAAAATCCAAAACTAAATAGCGTGTCTGCCCTCATCACTCCTCCTCAGTCACCACCAGCTCCCGTTGAAGACTGGACCACAGCGTTCTCTTCATATCCGCGCCTCATAAGATCCACCGCACGAATCCTCAGGGCCCTAAACGCAACCAGAGCGAGACTGCAAGGAACATCTTCTCCTCTCCAAACGCAGCTGACGCCCGAGGAATTGGCACAAGCCGAGGAACGCTGTATCCTGTTCGTGCAGAGACTCCATCTCCCTCGAGCTCTCACCCAGGGAGGACCGCACCCTAGAGAGTATGAGTCACTCTGCCCAATCATTGATGAGGCGGGTGTTGTCAGGGTGGGCGGCCGTCTCCAAGAATCATCGCTCCCCCCGAGCCAAAAGCATCCAATTTTGTTGCCGCCCCGAGCGCATTTATCAAAGATTTTAATAGACAACGTACATGCGCGCAATTTTCACCCAGGTTCGTCACTGTGCCTAGCGCTTCTAAGACTGCGCTACTGGATTCCTCGAGCCGCTCAACTAATCCGCGGCAGGACTCAACGATGCGTCCACTGCCGTCTTAGCAAGACCAAGCCTCACACATTCGAGGAACTCTCCACCATTCTTTCCAGGATCGAAGCACTGCTAAATTCAAGACCTCTGTGTCCACTTTCTGAAGACGCTTCGAGCTTTGACGTGCTGACACCTGGACACTTCTCCGTTGTTCGCACTCCTTCCGGCACGCTCCTTACCAGAGCAGTGTCCCCTTTGGTTCCCTTATTTTATCCCGAGTCAGGGAACTCTTAGTTAGTTTATTTCATCCCCAGGGGGACTTCATTTAATTGTTATTTCTTAGCTAGGTTTGCTATTATTCCTTTTTTTTTTTCTCATTTTATGTCGCTCCCAACGAGCCTTTATTATGCTTTGTATATATTCGTTCTTATCGCAAGGTGAGTGAAGCTATTTACTTTTAACGGGCATTGTAAGCCCTCATTACATTTGTATATCACTGCTGCCTTTCTTATTGTAATTTATTAAATCAGGCGGACACCGCTACACTGATTTAGGTGGGCGGTTTGTTCGTTCTACGAGCTAACTCGTATCACTCGCCTATCGAAGACCCCACGCACTCTCTCGGTCCAGTGCGTGAAGCAGGAACTTCTGCAAGCAAGCACTGCAGCACGCAGCGCTAGGGTACATGCACCGAGCCCGGAGAGCAGTACGTCCTGGGCAGCTGAAGAGCAAGTACCCCGCTCAACAGCTCTTCCTCAGCAAAACCTCCTCACCCATTTACCGAAGAAGATGCAATCCAACGCCATGAGGGAGTAGAGGCGAATCTCCGGCCAGGAGCGCGAGTGCGGAGGAGAGAGGAGCGAAGACAGCGAACCGGCGAACGTCGAGGAAACATCACAGCATGCGGCCATCATAATCCCCAGGCAACATTAATCTCAATCATTAACAATATTAACACCATTGGCTCCTCAAGCCCAGGGAAGACATATGTTTTATTTAATATAGCTATTTTTCTCACGTAAATCTTTGTTACATATCATTTCATACTTTTATCAACTCCACGCCGGGACTCATATCCGGCGATGCCGAGCTTGCTCGATCAAGATTTGCGCGCACCACCCATGCCAGGGAGGCGTGCAAATTATACACTCAGCTAGGCTTTAGTTAGGGCAGATTCTTCTATAATCGAGTTATATCAAATCCAGGCCTTTGTAAAATCAACCATAGATTGGTTTTGAAATTTTTTTGTAGTATTCTATAGGTCAAATGAAGTTTAATGAAAAAAACTTTACAGGAAAGACTGTAAAAATAGATTGTCTAGTTTAGGAGTAGGAAAGGCTTTGATAGGTCTGTTCAATTAGATAGTTTCGTTGCACAGAAAAGGTTTTTATAAATTTATCACTGGAAAGTTTCCAGTTGTTGGTTTACTACAGTATGGATTCATTTTTCATTAATATTTGATATGTTTTAATATAATAAGCTATTTATATTATAGTATGCCAATTAATTGTTTTTTTAAATTCGTTGGAATACGTAAAATGCGAACATTTCTAACATGAGGTAGGTTAGAGTATTGTTTCATGTTCATTGAGCTTTGCAAATGGCCGAACAAAACCGTGAAATTGGTATGTTGAAAGTTCTCTCCGAATTTTGCGTATGCGCAATCGTTCTTTTCCTTCTATCTAAACGGACTATAGCTTCCATTCTACATATTCTAAGGACGCTCGTCTACTGGAACCGAAAAGCTGCGAACTGCGAAGCAACGAATTCGGACGAACGATACGGGCCCAATGGACGAGGTACATGATGGAGCCTCGTGTTTGGTTTGTTCGTGCGTATTCGTCCGAAATCGGACGAATTCATTTCGCAGCTTTTCGGTTCCAGTGGACGAGAGGCCTTATGTTTCAAAATCGTGGAGGTTCCGAAAATGAGATGTGATCTATTGGGTTTGAACCTATCTCTGCCATTTTATCTCGATACATTCTAAAGCTTTGGAATTGTGGAGGAAGTGGTGAAACGAAACTACATTCACTTCTGATTCAAGGATATTCGAGTGATTTCCATCTAGGCCCTTCTTAAGTCAGAAATATATCGATTGTAACTCTTTCTTCGCCATTTTGTCTTCCATCTCACAATTTCATATGCTTTGGTGGAATGGAGGAATAAGGCCTGGAATCAGAAAAACTCCACGACTTACACCACGATAATCGAGAGGTTCCCACTTTGGCCTTTTGTTAGACAGTCATCTATGGCGCTTGAGGGCGTAAGAACTAAGAAGTCATTCGCCCTAAAACCTGATCCCAATCCTTCTATAGGACTTGAAACCTTTTCCGCCATTATATCTTCCATCCAAATCCTTCCTATGCAGAAGAATCGAGGTATAAGGCTTGGAATCAGACAAAACCCACAGCCGATTTCACCATTATTGAATGATTTCCTGTTATGCCTTTGTTAACAGTCATCTATTGGGGTTGATCCTTGCACCACGCCTTCCTATGTTTTGGATTCGAGGATAAGGCCTGGAATCAAACAAAATCCACAACTTACTCAACGAAAATCAAATGGTTCCCAGTTAGGCCCTGGTTAAGACAGCCATCTATTGAGCTTGAAACCTTGACCCCATTTTATCTTCCGTCTCATACCTTCGTATGCTTTGGAATCTAGGAATAATGCCTGGAATCAAACAAAATCCACAACTTACTCAACGAAAATCAAATGATTCCCAGTTAGACCCTGGTTAAGACAGCCATCTATTGAGCTTGAAACCTTGACCCCCATTTTATCTTCCGTCTCATACCTTCGTATGCTTTGGAATCTAGTAATAATGCCTGGAATCAAACAAAATCCACAACTTACTCAACGAAAATCAAATGATTCCCAGTTAGACCCTGGTTAAGACAGCCATCTATTGAGCTTGAAACCTTGACCCCATTTTATCTTCCGTCTCATACCTTCGTATGCTTTGGAATCTAGGAATAATGCCTGGAATCAAACAAAATCCACAACTTACTCAACGAAAATCAAATGATTCCCAGTTAGACCCTGGTTAAGACAGCCATCTATTGAGCTTGAAACCTTGACCCCATTTTATCTTCCGTCTCATACCTTCGTTTGCTTTGGAATCTAGGAATAATGCCTGGAATCAAACAAAATCCACAACTTACTCAACGAAAATCAAATGATTCCCAGTTAGACCCTGGTTAAGACAGCCATCTATTGAGCTTGAAACCTTGACCCCATTTTATCTTCCGTCTCATACCTTCGTATGCTTTGGAATCTAGGAATAATGCCTGGAATCAAACAAAATCCACAACTTACTCAACGATAATCAAATGATTCCGAGTTAGGTCCTTGTTAAAGCTGTCATCTATTGGGAATGTATCCTTGTCCACGATTTCGCATTGCCACCTCACGGCTTGACGGAGTCGTGATTTGTCTAGCACCTTCTTGACATGCAGAATCCCACAACAGTCGTGATCTCGTTATTATTGCCTCATTTCGAGCACTCTGTTGCATAATAAATGCTTCAAATAATTAATAACCCCGACTTTTGACACTGTTTTTACCAAACACCTGGATCATTATCAGCATTCTATCGGAACGTTTGATAACAGCAGTTTCGCTGATTAACGGGAACAGGTGTAGACAACTTGGATATGGCCGTTTGCTCACCAAGTAATTTATTTTATAGAATTTCTCTTCAATGGCTGCTGTTTAAGATCCAAATTCTGCTTTTTCATCTGTCTGGATTCACTTTTCTTTTAAAGAACGCCTTATAATTCTCATTTAAATGGAATACTTTTCAGGAAACATTTTAAAGCTTAGAATGCTCTCAAGAGGTCGAGCACTAGGCAAAGGCAAAAATACTTGATAATATTAAACTATCCAGGGATGATTCTAGCTTGCCTAGGCGAATTTAATTGATTCCTAGATATACCTCTCTTGACGGAGGCATCTCTTTAACAATGGCTGAGCAATCTCTTAGATCAAAGGCTCGCACTTGACAATTAGGCAATTGGATCTAATTAAGATAGCAATATCCCCAAGGAGCGAGAGAACGGTGAATATTAAATTCTCAGTCTCTATGTCCACTTCGTGTAAGATTATTGATTCAGCTGTTTATGAGGTATTTAAAACAGCTTAACCTTTTATTTCTCTTCACCTCGAAATATGAGTTCTCTGCTTGGCAGTTTTAATGTTACTTGAATGAGGTGAACGTGGTCGAGTGTCTAGTCTGGATGTATATTGCATCAGTCTGCCAAAAGTGAAGGAGGAGGCACGGAAATGTAAGGACGCGGCAAGCAAATCTCTGCGCATGTTGATTTCGTTCTATTAAACGTGTTTATCGCCTTTTTTTCGTGTTTTGTTATTTTTTTTTCCTATAGCTTTTAGCAGTGAAATTCGTTTGTCAATATAACCTACAAGAAAAAAGTTGTTTAAACACGGTTACTCCGGGAAAAATTAAATAATTGAGTTATACTTGAGTCAGCTATTCATTGCAAATATAAAATACTAAAACTATTCATGTGTCCTTAGTATTTACATGGGTTAATTTAAGCAAAATTTTCAGGAATGCCACCTTTCCGAGGAAGTTGCTTAGCAAGGGCCTATATAAGGGGGGCTGCAGCCCCCCCCCCCAATCGGTAAAAATGTATCATAAAAATAAATTAAATAAGATCAATTAGTTCAGAAAATATAGTTTTTATTGGATATAATAACGATTTAATTGGCTAACTATTCCAAGTTCAAGATAATTAGTATTCCATACTCCCCAAATGTTCTCAGCCCCCCCCCCCCGAAATTTTACCAGCCCATCCCGAAATTATTTTCTATATACGCCCGTGTATATATATAGGTATATATATATATATATATATATATATATATATATATATACCTATATATATATATCTTGTTCTATTATTAACCCTATTTTCTATATTCATTTTCTGTGTAAGGCAAGTGTTCTAAGAAAGTGCTAGAAATGAAATTGATTGAATTACATATTTTTTGATAATAAGACTCAAATATATTTATTTATTTAAATTTTAACGTCCATTATTATTAACTAAGAATTTTGGGACGGGATATCTATAGGTTACAACCCTTTTTTAGCCAGGACGTGGCTGATGCCTTTTCTTTTAGTGGGAATCGAACTCACGACTAAACTAAAAAAAAAAAATCTGTTTTATGTTTAAAGAAAACTCAAACCGAAACCCGAATATTTCCACTCTGGTTTATCTCCAGTTTCAAAAAGTAGTTCTGAATTTATTTCCTTTTAATTGTACTAAAGAAGGGATTATGAAAAGGCTTCTTGGAGTCTTTCTTTAATTAAAACCACACATAATGAGCTACTTATGTTCGAAATATTTGGGGATTATTAAAGAATAATAAATTAAATAGTTTTATTGTGGTTTTGTTCTATTGAATAGGTGTAGTGGGAGTCAAGCGTGGTGACCGAGTTCTCAGGGCCTGTATTACAAGCAGTGTTACCATCTTGAATTGCTATATTACCAGTTTCATAACTAGTTCACATGATTCGAGCAATAACGCCATTCCTGCGGGAAGGTTCCCTTATTTCGTTACTGTTATGTTTTTAAAATTACTTGACTTATTTTCTCTTACTATTATTAAAGCTCATGCTCCATGAAAAAATATTAAATCTACTCATAATTATTAAACAGACACCATTCGTATGAATTCTGCAAAGGTTTTGTTTTTAGATTTTGATAAAGTCTTACACTTTCCCGAAATGGAAATTTCGCAAGAAAAAGTGGTAAAGCAGCCGGAGGTCTTTCAAGTTCACTCTGTTCCTTAAAACATTCTTATTTAACTATGTTAAATATACTATTAGTGTAAACAAAATATTTGTCATGTGTAGGCAGAAGTTCAATAAATAAAATGCTGAATTGAACTTATAGTCAATTTAATAAAACAGCTCTACATGTTTCGCATCACCTGATACCTCATCAGGAGCCTAAAATCTAAATAGAGCCTAATAGAACGTAGGCGAACCTTCCGCTAGAATGGCCACGTCTTAACTTAAGACCATAAATAGCATTAATGAGCTGTTTTAGTAGTCAGCTGTTTAAAATTCGATTGTGTTCAAACCTTAAAATTCGATTAGTCAGAGGAAGGTTGGTCACTGAATTAAAAACTATTTTTATTAATTGTAGGTAGATTTATGTAGTAATACTACCTTGTAACATTTATGGGGTAAAATGCTTCCTTAACTAATCAAAAATGATATCCAAGCGTGTTTATGTGGCGGAACAGTTTTTAAATGTGCCAAAAATTCAATTTTTCAACTAAAGCCTCGATACATTTTCCAAATTAAAAACTATTCTTATTATCTTTATTACAAGAAATTATGAAAAAAATGAAAATTTCAGTATATTAAAATTTATAGACCCGATGGCCGTGAGGGTTAAGGCGTGAGCACTTAACACTCTGAGCCAAAGGCCGTGGGTTCGATTCCCACCAGGGGTGTGGTGGCTTTTCTTTAGAAAAAAGAAAAGGCATCAGTCCTATCCTGGATAGAAAAGGGTGGTAACCTGTAGATAATCCGTCCTAAAATTCCTAGTTAATAATAAATGGACGTTAAAATTTAAATAAGTAAATTAAATAAATAAACTTTATTGTCTTTTTTCTCAAAGCTGTGTATTTAAAATCAGGCGTTACGCTAGCGCCTTCAATTTTCACACGATCAACTTCGAATTTTACCCCCAGCTCCCTAATAATATTTACTCGTAAAATACGTAAGGATTTTCTCGATTTATTGAATTATAACGATTTTAGGGCCGATTTCCGACGGTTTATTTAGCAGAAAATGAAGAATTGTTTTCCATTTTGTGAAAAGTTATTATTTCTTAAAAATCCTACCTACTTAACTAGATTTGGGTCTTGTTTAGAACAGGCCCGCCAGTGATTTTATCTAGTAACAGTTACTTATTGATAAATAAAAAAATATGGGTTAAAGGAACATATGATTTATTTAATAAAAACTTTTTACACATAACCAAAAACATTATCATACTTTTAATCAGTTCCTCCAAGTACATCTGGAGGCCAAAATTCTACTATGTCCTTAAGGATTTTATCAAAAACATCTTCATTTGAGTTTCTCTGCCTCCACATGTACTCACATAAATAGGAGTCTATCATAGAGCGATGTGTCCCACATTCCTTTTTGTTTCTCCTTTTGGCCTTCGCCCACATAGAAAATCCGGACTCGTTGCTCTTCTTTGCATAAATCGTAAACATCAAAAATATTCATAGTTTAATACTTTTATAACCGCAAATACACAAACAATACTAAATTAAATAGTATTTAAACATGTGTTTTTATTTCTGTATCGATGGTATCAAATTACATAGTAACAGTTACTAAATATCATTATAAAATCACTGGCGGGCCTGTTCTAAACAAGACCCCTAGATTTTACCTTTTTGTGTCAAAATAATTTTTGTCTATTGTTCTAGAGTATAAATTGCCGCCTGCAGACTATGGCTCGTGGAAAAATAGAATTTCCGTTCGTCAGACAAAGCGGCATTTTGATTACAAAGAATTAGAACTTAGAATTAAAAATTACTTTTTATTTGATCACACAGTATTACCCCTTAAGGGATAATTTATCTATGAAATTAGGAAGTTATCTTGAACTTTGACCAGTTCCTTGAGAACAAAGCCCGAAATGAAATATATAATCAGGGTGGTTAATAGTCCTCTGGTTGGAGTCGAGGCCCAGCCCTAACCACGCCTTTAGGTCGTTTATAACCCAGATAAAGGCAGGCTCGAAATTAGATCTCACCTTGCCCTTTATCTGTCGGGTATTTCAAAAGGTCTTCTGTCAAAATGTATTTCCAAAACCATCAGTTCATGGATTAAGATCTTATAAACATTTTTAAAACTGAAATGCAGGAAGAACATCTTGAAACAAATGCTTTTCATAAAAATTGTGTAGCCGGAAAAAAATTACAAATCAATGCTCAAGGTAGTTAATCAAATTAACCATCAACAAATATTTAAATTAAGTAACATAAGTTTAAAAATTCTAATATTCGATAATATATCATTTTGAAGACAATAATTTAATCACATAAAGGCTTAATAACAACTATTACAACCATAAATTTATAAAATAAAATTCCAAACTTTATTTAACATCTGTGGCGTTAATATCCTAAAAGGTTGGTACGCCTTAAGAAACAAAAAAAAAAAAAAATTACAAAATGAAGGAATTGTTGGATTTACAGCCTGTGGAAAAACAGCCACATTTTTGGAAATATCTGCAATTTTGACTTTAGTAGTTATGCCAATGCTAATGCATGTTCTATTCCAATGGTGCGTTTACATCTCATAGTTTCAGCAGGATATTTATGTCAGACAGAAATTGTGACTCATGTAAACTGCGAACAATTTATTTCTGAGATATATATTTCTATCACGAGCAATAACGTATTCGATTTAACCTGGACTACTTGACCAAGCTAGATCGACATGTATACATAGTGATCAACATTTAAATAAATATTTCACCTACGTTCATTATCGTTTCTAGTTCACGACCAAGAAAAATGGTCGGCGAAAGTTTCTTCAATTAATGCAAACTGCGGTAGACCCGTGGTATTTGAATTAGCATTCCTTGTACGTAGGTGTTCCGTTAACACATTACCTTGGTTTACAGTTAAAAGTTAATACCAACATTCGTACAATATTATATCCATCTATATTTCATTTGTAGCATTTGGAAGGTATAAGGATTCGAAGGTTGAACTCTTGAGAATTTTCATTAACTACTGGAATTAAGGGTGCATTAGACCGCGGGAGGTCATGGGCACCCATTTCACATGTTTGTTTACTAATGTTAATGGATTAGAAAAATATCTAAACCTACCGAGAACAACAGGTAATCGCACGGCGTCGCATAATCATGACGACAGATGATCATACCTGATAAAGATCTTCAGATGCGCCTCTTAATTCGTTTGGCGAGTTTCATTCAATTTAAACATAATATGAACGAACAACACCTTCTAATGAACCGAACTTCGTTTTTAGCGCGTTTCCTCCCTCCCTCCATAGGGAGGAAACCCGCTTATAAGGTTGAACATACGACGCAATCCGGAAGTGACGACTAAAAAATTTCATGTTTCAGAAGCCTTAGATAAGGAAGATAATAGTGATTCAAATGTCTACATATAATTGTCTATTCGCTCATAACTGATCAAGTTTCAACTAAATCAGTTAAACTAAAATTACTTAAAATGCTCTCCCGGCTTGCTTCATGAGGTCATAAGTGGGGTTCCTCATTATGGAGGAGGAAGGGAGGAACCGCCATAAAAGTATATTTATATAAAATTGATCGGGTGTCATTTTCGGTATCTCATAAGTTGGATTGACGAAGATTTCAAGACAAATTCTCTTATGAGTGCAACCTCAGTAGCTACATTCTTCCTTCGCAATGAGCTAGACAGAGAGTGACCAGAAAAAGCGGTCCATCAGGAGTGGGGGTTCATCCAGGATCATATTACGAATGTGGATCCTGGATACGTTTTGTAAACATGTCAATGTAACAAGATCTTATGATTAACCTGTTACTCGATATCCTGTGGTTTAAGACCGTTATAAGCAAAGAATGCGTCAAATCTCGAAGCGGTAAAACTTGAAGAGTCCCTAAAAGCTTGCAAGCTCACCTTGACAGGCATTGAACCTTTTCAGCAAGCATAATACACGCGCCGTTAGGTTCTCTTGGCGAGCGAGCACGCAGCAAATCGGATAGTCTTACACTCCGATGGAAGCATGGATAAAGGTGTCAAACACCATCAATGGATCAATGGATGGCTTTATGAGGAGAAAAACATCAAAGAGCTGTAGTTGTTTTTGTTTTGGTACGAAAACGTCACTTGGCAGGGAAATTTTGCGATTTGGGCGACACAAAAGTGTAACGGAAGTGACGTCATCGACTACGTAACCGCAATTGGTTTTGGAAGAAACATTTGGCGGGAATTAATTTGTGAACATTGCATATGTTACAAATGAGCAACAACGGTTATTGTTGACGACTTCAGTTACTCAATTTAGTTGGAATTTTTTGGTTTGTTCTTTAGTAAATATCCCATTGTAGCTCAAGGCCAATTCACACTAGACCGGTTAGGGTCCGGGCCGGGCCACTGCTGGGGCCCGGCCGGGACAAGGTGAGGCTATCACACACGCATAAAACCCGGACTCGGCCCGGTGTAGCGTGAACGAGTCTATTGAAAATACTGGTGTGATTGTTTCAGCGTGTCCCGACCGTGGCTCGGCCCGGACCAGACACGGTCTAGCGTGAATTGGCCTTAAGACAACTTGACCAACGTAAACGAGGGAAGAATTTCATAGATTTAGCAACATTTTTCCCAAGTCCAAGTAAGGATGATATGGTTCGCGCATTTCAAGCAATAAAAGGAATAGGCATAAAAATTACACCATATCATTGCACATTTACATTGTAATTTATTTACATCCTTAAATAAATTTTCATGATCAAAAATATTTCCCCTTAAGACAGACAAAGAGAAAGATAAATGGCAATCAGGTCATCCGGCTCCTAGTAAATAGTCTTGAAGATTTGAAAACATTTGCCAAGAAATTTGTCATAAGACCAGCTTCAAAAGCCTGTACTTTGGGATGTGCAAACAATAATAAATAAGAAAATAGAATTTAAATGACTAACTCAAATATTTCTTCTCACTGTGTTTTGGGCACGATTTACGCTACGTTCTTCTTTCTTGCCGCAACTCAGTACATATCATTTTTATATATTTATTTATTTACTTTAGGGGTTTCGCGACTAGGCTATTTTCTCCTTAAATTTCATCATTACAGTATGAAAAAAAAACAAAGTGTTGGAAATTACATGAAAATAACATTAATTTAAATAACATTTGAAAAGCTAATTAATAAAACAAAATTAATTTCACAACATTAAACCAAAATGTATAAATAATTGACATTTTTATATAACATAAGGATAAATGAAACCTAGATCAATTTCTATTAGAAATGTTTACTTAAGTCTTGCTGAGGGTTTTGCTCACATGACGACAAAGAATCAACCGCAGGCCTGAATCTAGTCTTGGTAAATAATCTATTACCGTCATGTTAAAAAGCTATTTCAAAAAGCCATTAGGGAATCCAAGAACAAAGAAACTGCTACGGAAAACATAACTTGACTGCTAACTGTTTCTTATCTTAGAAACAGCTAGTAAGTTTGAAAATGTCGTGCCTATGCCTCACCAAATCTTATCGAAATGTACATCCACGTGTAAAACATTAGAGTCATCGTGACGTTGGAAAACACGAACCACGAATTGTGTATATGACGCTTGAATTCTTTTTAACGCACTTTTTAAACATTGATACGTCTTCGAAAGCCATCAGCAAAATTCATTCCGTTTTATCAGTAACTCGCTAAAAGCTACAACAAAATAATGTAAAACGCAACCTCACCATCAACCTACATAAATGTTAACCTCAGCAATTCTTTTCGTAAAGCGATCAACCCCAATGTTGCTGTTCCATTACCGCAACGCGCCTATCTCTACCACCTTGTCAGTCAGGCCTAACGAAACCTCCGTATCTTTGCGTCATCACCAGCCTCCACAGAGGACAATTGGTTGTTATGCTACGTGAGCCCTTTCTCCTTCGAATAGCAGCAATGGAAGGTGAAAATTTAACACATATATACGTATTAATCATTCAATGAGGTTCGATATTAGCCTATAATTAGTGCGTTTTAGCACTTTCCTCCGAAGGAAAGTAGCTATTGAGGTTGGACTCATGACGGAATTTTTGAAAAATTTCTTCAAATCTTTATCTATCCTACCTAGTAGACACCGAAAATGAGCCCCGTTAAAATTTATATATATATATATATATATATATATATATATATATATATATATTTATATATATATATATATATATATATATATATATATATGTGTGTGTGTGTGTGTGTGTGTGTCTGTTAACAAGATAGCGGCCAGAGTTTTTGTTTTTTTTTGTCACGAAACTTGGTATATAGCATTCAATTAGCAAACGATTGAACGAGTTCGTTAACCACCAAAGTCGGTCCACCGGAAGGGAGGGTTTACCCCGAACCCAAAACACTAATTTGACTATGTCAGCCGTAATATTTGTTATATTTCAACGAAACTTGGTATTCGTAGTGGTAATATAGAGAGAAAAGTGAGATATAAGAATGAACTAAATCGGTTTATTAGAAGGAGGGGTTTACTCCAGACCCACAATACCAATTCGCCACTACCAGCCGTGATTTTTGGTATATTTCGACGAAACTCGGTATTCGTAGTGGTAATCCACAGGTAAATATGTGTTGTAAAAATAAACTAAATCGGTTTATTAGGAGGGGGGGTTTACTCCGGACCCACAATACCAATTCGCCACTACCAGCCGTGATTTTTGGTTTATTTCGACGAAACTCGGTATTCGTAGTGGCAATCTACAGGTAAATATGTGTTGTAAAAATAAACTAAATCGGTTCATTAGAAGGGGGGGGGGTTTACTCCGGACCCTAATTCCTAATAGACTCATACCGGTCGTAATTTCTGCTGTATTGTAACGAAACGCGGTATAGGTCGTGGGTAACTCATGAGAAAGACGTGTTGTAAAAATGAGCTGAATCGGTCAATCGGAAAGCGGGGGTTTAATTTGTAATATATTTCAATAGAAAAGCCCGCCAGACGTACAAAGACAAAGCCGCCGCAAGGAGCGCTTTCTACCACTAGAGTGACTGTATCCTGTTCCTGCGTTAGATCAAAATACGATAATATGAGGTTTTTTGTATTTATTACGTAGTGTAATAGGTACCATGTGTAAACATAACTCTGGAAGCAAATTAACAATTGATCAGTTACTCATTACAAATTTAAAAGAGAACTATTCATGTTTTTATTTTATTTATGTAGGATATTTTAAGCAAATTGTTCTGGAAAGCAGTCTACACTACCCAAATTCTGAGGAAAGTGCTTAGTTATGCAGCTCCTGCGTGACGGCCTTTTTGATTTACTATTTTGATGGATATCAGCAATTGATATCTACCTTAGAAAATAGAAATTTGTTTTTTCCTTATTTAATTTGCATCAACTTACTCTCTTTTCTGCTGGATGTTTTCATATTTTGTGTTTTTCTTAAACCAGAATTAGACCTCAATCCAAACGACCGGATCGTAAACCTGCCTGATGAAATTCTACCATGCTCTCAGCTGAATTGCCTAGTGCGTAAACAGACACGAAGGGAATTAGATTCTGGCGTCATCCATTTCATTGCTTTGTCAACCGTAGTGCTGGTGGTCAATTTATTTGGAGGATGGTGTTTGGGTGTTTAATGAAAAAAAAAAATATTGTTTGTGTAGAGACAATGTTACAGAAGAAGGGGAAAAAACTGTTTGCCTTCACACAAGGATAGATTCTTAAAGCTGTTACAAATATAAATAAATAATAATTAATTAATAATAAAGAAAATATTTTTGAGTTTTTTTTTCGTGTTTAACGGCGTATCAACAATTAGGCTATTAACGCTGGACTATCTACAGGTTGCCACCCTTTTTTTAATACCAACAGCACGTGGTCGGTCACCCATTTTTGACCTTTAATAAACACAGTTTTAATTAAAATGTTCATGATTGTTTTTCCATATAAATAATATAAATAGGGGTCTCCCGTGGTCTAATGGCTAGCGCCTTGGATTCATAAGCGGGAGATAGTGGGTTCGATTCCCAACCTCCGGCAGGAATTTTATCATCCCACGGCTCGCTGGTAAAATTCCTCGCTGCACCCTGGATGTCGGCGCTAATGACCTAGATGTAGATGCGCCGTAAAAAAAATAAAAAATAATATAAATATAAATATTACAAATATTTTCCTTATTAACTACTTATATTGTACACAGTTTCGTATAAATATCTTCTTGTTTTCCGTGTTAACTATTTGTTGTTATTTTTTCTTACGTAGATGCATATATTTTATTTTCCCCTTTCTCCTCGTTATTTATTTTAGTTTTATTTAGGCTTAATTTCTGAATAAACTATTTTGATTGATTATTTATTTATGAAGAAGGATTTTATTCTATTACCACTTGAACATATATTGCCTATTCATGTAGCATTGATTCAATCGATAAAAATGTGTCATTTTAACCCCAAAACAAATTAAATAAGATTACGTAGTTCAGAAAATATATATATATATATATATATATATATATATATATATATATATATGTATATATATATGTATATTGCCGTCATAGCTGGCTAACCATTTTCATAGCTAGCCCCCCCCCCGAAATTACTTCCAAAATACGCACCCGATAGGGCACTTGAGAAGTGATTGTAATATTTTTTTTTTTTTTTTTAAACGAGTTTCATAATGTGCATAGGCATTGCTCTTTTGGCGATGTTACAGTCTAACTTAATAAAACGAGAAAGTAAAGAAAATCGTTTATTATTATTATGAGCCATAATGGCTGATTAAAAAATTTAAATTACCGAATTTTTTATTACATTATAATTGGTGTTATTAGTGCAGAAAGAGTGTAATTTTTAATGACTAGCATGAATAAAATAAATAAAAAGCATCGAATAAAATGAAGAGAAAGTTATTTTCTTATTAGTATCGGGGGCAGATTCTTCCACGTCTTTTGAAAAGTATAACAGCCAGCCTTCAGAGTAAATAGAGCAATACATCCATTAATTCATCCGAAATATTAGATAGTTGAAATATTATTTTTTCTTCGAGAGGTAAAAGTCCTGAGAAACATTTCTTATTTGATCCCCCCGTGGTAGGGTGGATAGCGTATCCGCTTCCTATATGTATGGAGATGCGGTTTCGAGTCCCAACTGAAGGTGCTTGATTTTTTTCATCCATGGGTGAGCTGAAAAAATGTCTTGCTCCTTCATGGATACGTAGGAAGGGGGCAACCTGTAGATATCCAAGAGTTAATATCCTAGATGCAGATGCTCCCTAAAAAAACGGGGGGGGGGGAAATGTGATATAGTATTGGGCTCACATTATAAGCCCTCAATACCTTGTCAATAACCTAATAATACCTTCTCACTTATTTGTGCATTACCAACTTGGCCATTTTCGTTAAATGATGGCCGCTTTAACAGACAGATTTATTATAAAATGTCTAGTATTAGGGTTACGATTGGGTTTGTATGAACTCCATTTATGTTAAAACTGCCATAATTGAACGAAACTAATATACAAAATATTATGGAAATTTTACTTTTGTTTCGTGCGATGACTGGTGAAAACAAGAATTTGCACAAAAACGACGGAGAAAGTTAATAAATTTTAATATAAATGGTAAAGATAAATGGCAGATTAATTTTGGTTCCAAGTGGAAAAGGGGGAAGTATTCAAACAAATTATTGAATTGTAAAAACGGTTGAGAAATCGTGATCTGTGGAAGGCGACCATTGGAAAGCCTAATATACTTTGTAGAAAAAAAAAGTTTAGGGTCATTTCAATCGGAGACAACTGTCCTAGAAGTTGTCGGACGTTTTCACGAATGGTGTTGAAGCTCCCTGGTGTAGTTGGGATTCTGTCCGTTGGCAGCGCTGATGGTATTGCGTCTTTTTTCTCTCCTGCCAGATCGAGAAAAATGTCATTCCCTTGGCTACCACCGAGGAAGAAACAAGTACCTGGCTGAAGAAGATGGAGATGAATCCATCGAAATATTCCAGGAAGAAGTGAGGAGCAGGACCACCGCTGGAGAGAAATGCCGTTCCATCTAAAAATACTATCCCAGCGACGAAAAATAACATCAAGCATATAAATCCTTACGGCGAGGAAAATAGAAGCAGGAGAGAAAAAAGACGCAATACCATCAGCGCTGCCAACGGACAGAATCCCAACTACACCAGGGAGCTTCAACACCATTCGTCCGCCGATACTGTGGCTAGAGGGGAGATAAGGAGCCCAGATCGAGAAAAATGTCATTCCCTTGGCTACCACCGAGGAAGAAACAAGTACCTGGCTGAAGAAGATGGAGATGAATCCATCGAAATATTCCAGGAAGAAGTGAGGAGCAGGACCACCGCTGGAGAGAAATGCCGTTCCATCTAAAAATACTATCCCAGCGACGAAAAATAACATCAAGCATATATATATATATATATATATATATATATATATATATATATATATATATATATATATTTGTCTGTTCGCTCATTTCTGGCTTCCCTAATGGTCCGATTGTGATGAAATTTGGTACAAAAATCCGTCAAAATTTGAAAGGTCAAAGTTCGTTAACCAGCACAATCCGCCCACTGGACGATGGCGTTTGGGGCGAAATTCGCGCAAAAAAAATCGTAACGCTTACGTTTTTGAGTTCATAAGCTTGTAAGTACTCGTTTTATAGGATTCATGGGCTAGGAAAACGAATGAAACCATTTTCAAGGCGATAGCTTTAACCGTTTTCGAGAAAATTGGAAACATAGGTTTTGAATACCGTTTTTGGTTTGGGTACTTAGAATCATGGGATTCAGTTGAAACATTTTCTGCATGTTCTACTTTCATTAAAACTAATATGTTGAAATTTTTGTTACGTTTGGAGTTAATGAAGGGTTAGAATAAAATTAATAATTAACAGACAAGAAAAGTTTTGGTAACTTTGTATACTTTCGTTAGTATCTCGAAAACCGTTGACAATCTTGGGAAGCAGAAGGTTACCATTCGAAAGCTTACTAAATGTTATACAAAAAAGGTTCTAAAGAAAGTTTTAATTAGGCGATGTCAATCGGAGAAATAAGTGCTTAAAACTTTAAAGTAATTGATTTCGTTTATTCGAGCGGTTCTTTTTGACTGTTTTATTCCTTGTTATTTTTAAATTGCTTATAGTCGGATAATGTATTTGACAATAAAACAGATTAAGTAAAATAAGAAGATCAATTTATTGTTAAAAATGTAGCGTTCAAAGAGAGAGATCCCAAGGCTTGGGATTGGTATTTAGTGTTTGTTTTAGGTCGCACTTAATGTACCAGCAGAAGTCTCTTATAATTGAGGCAATTTTAGCGTCAAAAAATCTCGTTCCTTTGAGATTAAATATGTTTAGCAGTCAAATTGGGATATTAATTAAATTTTCCAGGAAATATAGCGAGAAACTATACAATAGAAAAGAAAAAGGTGGAATGTGTGTGCATTTGGATTGGAATTTTGCTTGTAAAATAATATATGTTAATAGCTGGTTTGAGATTCATAAAGGAAATTTTATTTATTTATTTAAATTGTGACGGCCATTTATTATTAACTAGGAATTTTAGGACGGGTTATCTATAGGTTGCCACCCTTTTCTAGCCAGGATAGGGGTGATGCCTTTTCTTTGATTTTATTTAAAAGAGGAATAAATTAATAAGTCTTTGGTTTGTGGTGAAGATCAAAATGAAATGGTGTTTTTAATAAGTTTTACCTCAGATTTTTCTTTGTAAAAAACATAGATTATAGTCTCCAGAAAATATTGCAAGAAACTAGATTATAAAATATTAAATCTTTCTATCCCAATTTTTCCAAGCAACGCCAGGGATATGTATTATATAGAATTTTCTTGGTTTATTTTTTAGATCATTTTTGTGAAATAGTTAAGAGAAAAAGTAGCTAAAACTCCGACATGAAACTCCATACTTTTCCCGTAAAACAAAGAAGAGAAAGAAAGAGACTACTCTAGAGGAAGAAATGAAATATTGGCCTCCGAAGGGCCGTTTTTTCCGATACGGGGGTTGGAAAAGAGGGCGAGTGATTCACTCTTGTCTGGTTCCCTCTCCAAAGATTGATAGTCTTTACTTCAGGTGCCCTTTGTCAGCGGTATCAGATCTACTTTTGCTGTAGATTTATAACGCCGCATTCGCCAGGATTCATTATAGCACTTCGCTTACGCTCTTGGTTCTTGTAAGTTTAGTTTTGCTATTTCTCTCGTTGAATGAACAAAACTGGATCTATCAGAACCATATAAGGGATGAATGGCAAAAAAATGTGTCGGGATAGTACTCGCTTGACATGTTTTATGAAGAACACCACGTCCATGAAGGATCTAGGCTGTTAGTCAAGTATCAGGATAACTAGGATTAGCATTGCATTTCTTGGGCAAGGAATTTTGCATTATGCTTCGTTTTTCTTGCAAAAGTGCAAGCATGGTGTCTGTAAAAGAGCAGTTTGGCTAAGGGGGCACCTGAATTGGACCCGATCCGATCCGATAGCCGAAAAACAAACACATGCGTCTAAATGGAGGTGCCTACATTGGTCCCGGCCCGACCAGATCCGATGGCCATCGATTTTCGGCCGTTCAAACTTGTTTGTTTCTAGACCGATTACGGACCGACGATGCAAAATGGCACCAAACCACCAATTGTGTTTCAAAAAGATTGTGTTTCTTAACCGATTTCAATGCATTTTGTTTTTAATTAAAGCTAATAAAATTTAGAGCAACTTTGTCAATTCGCACTTTTGTTTTTTGTTTTCCTTGTTTATAAAATTACGAAGAAAGATTATTTATTTATTTCAAGAGCTTCGCAACAAAGGTGACATGCTCAAATTTAAACAAGAAAAAAAAGAAGAAAAGAAAGATTAACCATCCAAGGCTTATAACCTTCTAGCTACCTTTCTTATAAATAATTTTGAATACCTCCAACATTCAACCTAATCGAAGGTTTCTATGCTTATTAGGTGGTATTTATTAAATTAATCACTCATTTTCACTTCACTACGAGGTCATTACTGACAAGCTGATGACTAATTCGGATCGGATCGTGTCGGGGCCAATGTAGGCACTTACTTATCAGTCAAACGAAATCAGATCAGATGGGATCGGGAGAGAAACAGGTCCAATGAACGTAGGTGCAGCCTAAGATGGTACAGAAAAGCCACTGAAACTCAAAAACAAATCTACTCAATTATCAGCCACTAACTTTAGTATCCCCCAATGATGAACTGAGAGTCTAAAACTGAACAACATATTTCGGAGTGGAAGCTGAAATGAATAGAAAATATCCTAGCACTCCCTCCTAAATTGATCGCCTTTAGGTCCTGTTGTCGTATATTTTTGTACTGTGTTCGATGACGATTTATAATGCCGCATCCGCGCGGATCCATTACAAGACTTTGGTTGCGGACTTTGTTGGTGTAGACAATTTTTTTCGCAGTATTTCTTAATGGATGATAAAAAGATACAACTTGACTTGCTGAAAACTTATAAGTGACTTTAATTTTAGAGGATAGAACGTAGACAAGGAATCTCAGGATGTTGCGGGGACTTCAAGCACATTAAGTTTCAGTTTTCAAGCGCAAACCTACTTTCGGTAAAAGAGCTATTCAGCTAAAAAGCTGCAGAAATACGACTGCAACTCAAAAAACATATCTAAGCATTTATTGGCCACTAACTTTTATACCTCCTACTGATAAACTAAAACTAAAGAACAGCCTGCTTCTTTCACCCAAAGTTCATCGACATCAGGCACCTTGTCCGCGGTTTTTTGTTCGAAGTTAGCTTGAGATTTATAACGACGCTTTCGTTTGGATTCAAAAGGCTTTCAAAGAGGTCTCGGTTCGTCAAAGAAATTAATTATTGGCATATTTTTCACGTAATGAAGAACTACCTCTGATTGATATGCAAGGCAATTTTTCAATTGGTTCATTTTTAAAAGCTAAAATGTTGGCAACGAGTCTTAGGATGATGTTGGAAACTCCAGGAATCTCAAATTTGTCAAGTTTTCCTGACAACGAAGCTGCTGAAACCATACAGAATTGCAAAAACACTATT
Organism: Gonocerus acuteangulatus; assembly: GCA_946811695.1. Classification (NCBI taxonomy): domain Eukaryota; kingdom Metazoa; phylum Arthropoda; class Insecta; order Hemiptera; family Coreidae; genus Gonocerus; species Gonocerus acuteangulatus. The sequence goes on along the minus strand of OX328129.1, from coordinate 21,680,600 downwards.
TAGCAACCACTAACGTTTATAATTCCAGTAATATATTGGTAATTTAAAACTCAAGAACAGACGAAGGTAAAAATGAAGTTTCACGCCCTCAAAACCGATTTCTTTCAAATTTTGTACAATAACGTATTTTGATGCACTAAACACGAATACGTTAAAAAAAAAAAAAAACCTTCGCATTTAACTAGGAAAGAAGTTATTAAGCACTAAAGTTAATAGAATAATTAATAGAATTCTATTAATTTTAGCGAGTTGGATTGACTGGGGTTTTGTTATCTTCTTGAGCGAGCGGAAACGCATAGCACGTATGCCCTTAAGCGACAGGTGACGACGGATGAGGATGCCTTTAAAATTAACAATATTTTTGAATAAATGGTTTCCGAACATTTCAAATGGGAGTTCTCTGTTTCCCAATATTACATATCTGCGCATGCGCGTGTTTACAAATACGCTGTTGACGCCTAGTTTTATAACCTTCCTAACAGTGAGTTTTAGTGCTTAATATTATATTCTATTCATTTTAGCGAGTTGGATTGACAGGGGTTTTGTTATCTTCTTGAGCGAACGGAAACGCATAGCATGTATGCCTTAAAGTCGTCATTTATGCCTTAAAGTAGTCACAAATTTAGTTGTTTACATTAGCTCTCATAACCTGCATAACAGTGAACTTAAGTGCTTAATAACTTCTTTCCTAGTTAAATGCGAAGGTTTTTTTTAACGTATTCGTGTTTAGTGCATCAAAATACGTTATTGTACAAAATTTGAAAGAAATCGGTTTTGAGGGCGTGAAACTTCATTTTTACCCAGACGAATTTGGAGTAGAAGTTGATTAAAACTTTTACAAAGCCGAATACGCTTGGATTAAAGACAAACCTGTGGTATCTAAAAAATAAATTATTTCGGCCATGATCCTCCTGGATTGAAGAAGAACTACAACTAGACCCGCAGAAAACTTGTAAACGATTTGAGTTTCAGAGGCTGAAAGTTTGACAAAGAGTCTTAGGATGTTGTTGGAACTTGAGATGTTAAAAACTGGAGTAATCTTCTGCCGTAGAGCTGCCCTGCTTTCTGCTGCAGAGCTATTTGGCAAAAAAGCAGCAGAAACAAGACTAAAGCTCGGGAACAAACCTATTTATTTATCAGCCACCAACTTCTATTTTCCCCTGTGATATATTGAAGCCGTAAAACTTTTCTCTTTTTTTTTCTTGTTTTTTTTTTTTTTTTTTTTTTTTTTTGTTCAACTTGAAGAAATTGTTTTTGGTTTTATTCAACTTTTTTGATCGAATGCGACTGATATTCACCTTTGTAATCGCCACGGTTAACGATCTCTTTTGAGGTGTTTTAATTATTATTTATTTTTTATGCAATACATGTGCTACAAAATTTATAAATACCTTTATGTGCTAAACCGTCGAATAGAGAGTTTAGTTAGATTCCCATTGTCATTTCGACTTCATTTTTGTCTGCTCTTGGTTCAGTGGTTAACGCTTTGGATTCTTTCGTGTGTCATGCAAGTTGGAGTTCAGTTTGCAGCTGGTGGAGGTCTTTCCTCAATGGATGGCAAACTGTAGATAGTCCGGCCAAGATGCTGATACTCCGAAAAAAAGTTCATGCTTAACAAATGTGTGAGAAACAATCCTGGTCAATCTTTTTTGGTGCCTCGAATATCAGTCATATTTTTGTGTAGATCCTGAGTCGAATAGATGAGGAAGCGTGTAATTTCACACGGTAAACTTTTTTAATGAGTAAGGAAGTAATTTATGAAGGCTCCCCTCCTTGATGGAGGCCGGTGCTGCTATTCTCCCTGAATGGAGGCACTCGAAGATGAGAGCTCCCAAGAATCGATCGCCTTGCGGGATTTCCAACCTAAACACCGGGCGTTACGAAAAGAATATCGAGGTTTTAAAGCTATATAATATATATTACATTTAACTTACAAATTAATGTGTCATATGATTTAAGGAGTCATGCTAACACACAGAACTAAAACAGTCATGTTTGTTAGCACCAGTGTATATGTTTACTCATGCTGTCAGCTCCATCCGTTAGGAATAACTCACACTAATCTTCTTTTTCAGTTGATTGTCTCTAAATTCAAGGTTCACGTAAAAGATATGTCTTTTTGATGTTCTAATTCTTCTTGATAGTTCAGGATCTTTCTTTGCCTTGTCCTAGCCCACTGCCGTACGTTATCCAAGACTTGCTCATCCTCTTTGCCGTGTCCTAACCCATTGACGTTCGATATCCAATACTTGCGCATCCTCTTTGTCGTGTCCTAACCCAATGCCGTACGATATCCGATACTTGCTCATCCTCTTTGCCGTGTCCTGACCCACTGCCGTACGACAACCATTCCTTGCTCATCCTCTTTTCCGTGTCCTAACCCATTGCCGTTCGATATCCAAGACATGCTCATCCTCTTTGCCGTGGTCTAACCCAATTCCGTACGCCATCCGTGCCTTGCTTGTCTTCTTTGCCGTGTCCTAGCGTACAGCCGTACGATATCCAAGACTTGCTCATCTTCTTTGCCGTATCCTAACCCACTGCCGTGACTTGCTCGTCCTCTAAGGAGGCCGCTTAGACTATTGACGGATCTGGACAGCCACTCGAACAGCCTTTCTTTTTGGGAGTACAGCGACTCTAGGTCACGCCCCAGTCCACCCCTCACGTCTCACTTTCTTCTCTTCGCTATCACCAGTTGCTATTTACTTAATCATTTTATTCAGCCAAAAAAATAAATAAATAAAAATAGTGAAATCATAGTCTACGTACTTTCCCTATTACGAAAAAGAGACATACTAGAAAGAGCATCTTAGAACTTCGTTTAATTTTTAAGATTTTGTCTTCACATTTCAATCTGAATATTTTCTCCAGAACATTAATACATAAGATACACTTATTAAGTGTTATGTACGTTTTTTATGTATTTAGACGTATGTACCATTTTGGGATCTTAGCCAGTAACTAAATTTAGTCAGCTATGTTTAGTTAATGATATTCTACCTCTTTTCAGGTGGACATCATACACCACTAGGCTTTGTTAATCTTATGTTATCCTATGTTGTCTGTTGACGATTCAAGCCGAAAATCTTTTCGCGCTGATACCAACACATTGTTGATGAATGTTTATGGTCTGTTAGCCGATAAGCAGTGCCTATGCAAAGTTGAACGAACCAGGCGGCAAGCGGAAGTAAGGGATTAATTCGATTTTCCGGTCCTCTGTGCACTGCTCTCTGCTGGTTGTAGGGCAGCCTTTGTGTGATCAAGCTATACTCTTGATACAGCAAACAGTAGAATTGCTTACATTGTTACACAATCCATAATTATCTTGCGTTTATCAACGTTACCCACGGGTTTGTTTCAGAAATTTCCTTCGCTCTCTCATGTCTTGATTCTACCTATTAGATGCCAAAAATGACCACCCATTAAATGTATGTAGATCTAGATATGTATATATCATTTCCCTAGCACAAGTTTGAACAGGGCCGCCACATCTCAGAGCCGGGCCCGGGACCAGATCACGGGCCCCCACTTCTCAGAGCCAGAATGAAAATTCTAGTACTTTGCTATAGGACTTTGGGCATTTTAAAATTATTTTCATCTTCAGTTTTGAGCAAAATGAGAATAAAAGCCGACAATCGGTGCTGCAAAGGTCACTTTCGGTAATTTTTTTCCAATTAGCGAGGATCGGCCCGGGCCCCCACGGTGCCCGGGCCCGGGACAACTGTACCCGGTTGTCCCCCCCCCCCCCCCATGTGGCGGCCCTGCGTTTGAACGAGTTCCTTAGCCACCAAAATCGGCTCATCAGGAGGTGAGGGGGCGCGGGTTGACTCCGAACACAAATTACTGTTCTGTTATATTGCAATGGAACTCCGTAAACGTCGTGGGCATCTAAAGAGATAGATGTCTTGTAAAAATAAACTCAATAAGGGGGTTTTAATCCTGACCCAAATTACCAATTTTCTCATACCGGTCGTAATTTCTGTCGTATGGTAACGTGAACAAGTTGGTCCATTAGACGTTAGGGTTTACGCTGTGTTATGTTCAAATTGAATTAACCTTCCAAACCGGTATTGGTTGTTACTCCTATCACTAGGGTCGCTCATCTGAGGCGCTGTGTCCGGTTCCTGCGTTGTTATGGTTGTAGGGTGATCTCTTTTACATCTGGGCGCTTTTATTATTAATCAAGATCAATAAACAAAAATGCAAAGTTTATATGTATTTATTAAGTAGAGTAATACCTAAATTTGGTGGATCGCGGTAAGTATAAGGAAACTCACGAGGAGAGGGAGTTTTGACCACTCATTAAGGATAGGGTGGTCGAAGATGACAGGGGGAGGAGTCGTCCCCATGAGGAGAGTAACGCACTCCTCGACGGAGCGGTTACGACGTCAATGCGCGTCGGAGCTGCTCCGTTCCCGATGGGGACGAAGCGGGTATTGAAGTCCTGCACGCGCTAGGCCGCCAGGCGAGGGGGTTAGTCAAAGGCTAACCTTCCTCACCGGCTCTAAGGGGGTCATAGGTCCCCTGGGCCGCCTGGGTTCTTCGGAACAGCTGGTCTTGCGTGTGTCCCGCATCCGCGTTTCGATCCGAGATAACTTCAAGGATCCCTTGCGGTGGACATCGGAGGGGAAGGGCGCTTCCCCCCCCCCCCCTGAGTGACGTGCCGGTGGTCTTTCGACTCCGGGGACGTCACAAAGGGTCTTACTTTTTGGGAATAGATAAAAGTAATGCCTGGTCAATTCAATATAAGCTCGCTGCAGAAAAATTTAAACCACGGACGACTCTAAAAACAATTAAGAAAAACGATGGAACTTCCACTAAAAATATAGAAGAGACTTTAGAACATTTAATGAATCAATTTTTTATAAAAGACAATTCTGAACTTGACAACGACCATCATAAATCCTTAACGGAATCAATGAATACACTTCCTGACACACTACCGGACGATCCGTGAACGTTAGCAGAGATCAAGGATCCTATCCAATCACTAAATAAAAAGAAAGCCCCAGGAATTGATGGAATTACTGTAGATATCTTTCAAGACATTTTCAAGCTTTTTCCATAATTCTTAACTTCCATATATAAAAAAGGCTTTCAAGAAAGTTATTTTCCGTCATTGTGGAAGATATCTAGAGTAATACCTGTTCCTAAAAATAATAATACTTTTAGACCTATAAGTATTATCCCCGTAGCAGGCAAAGTTTTAGAAAAACTAATTCAATCCCGTTTATATGAATATATTAGTAAAAATTCTCCCTTAAACAAAAATCAATTTGGTTTTATTCCAGAAAAATCTGCAATAGATGCTTTAGAATTCCCAGTAAATGACATAGAAAGATCCCTAACGAATAAAGCCGACGTTCTAGTTGTATTCCTAGATGTGAAAGGTGCATTCGATCAGGCATGGAGGCCATCTATTTCCAAGGTGCTTAAAGATCATGGATGCCCAAGAAACATATACTAACTAATAAAGGATTATTTACATAACAGGCGATCACACTTAAGGGTAGGACAGACAACCAGTTCAAGGACTCTTGAAAGAGGAACACCTAAAGGATCGGTTTGTTCTCCCATTTTGTGGAACCTTGTTATAAATAGTATTTTCGAGAATATATCGTCAGAAAAATGCCAAATTATCTTGTTCGCAGATGACATTCTGATCAAAGTTAAATCAAATTTATTTTCTGAACTACAACTTATATGCAATGAGACACTAACAAAAATCTCTAAATGGGCCAAAGATAATAAACTCACATTCCAGCCTGAAAAAACAAAATATGTTATCTTCTCAAAAAAACGTACTGTTCCTCCTCTTGAAATACGGTTAGATGCTTCAATTTTGGGAAAAGTTAATACTTTTAAATACTTAGGTATTATTATTATTATTCACAAAAAATTAAGTTGGACACCTCACATCAAATATTTACATCAAAAAATAATATAGTTAATCCACGCGATATCTGCATCAGCAAAACTAACATGGGGTTTAAATTCAGAAGTCTTAAAAATGATTTTTAAAGGAGCCATATTACCAGCTCTGACCTATGGGATAGAAATTTGGCATAAAGGGTTGGCAATAAAACAAAACGTGAGAAAATTAGAGTCAATCCAAAGACTATTCCGTATAAAAGTTATTCGTGGTTATAGGACTATCTCCTTTGAAGCTACTTGTTGTCTTGCTGGCATAATACCAGGGACAATAAAAAAGGAACAAATAATTAAAAAACATAATTTAATTTAAAAAATGTCTATTAACGGGGACTTCTCAATATCAGAAATCCAAGATATAATCCCTCTAGTAAAACAAATTCCTCTTAGGGATATAGTATTACCAGAAAGCGATATTATACATCCTGATAATACACCACTGAGGGAAGTATTTACAGATGGAAGTAAAGATGGCTACAATGTCGGTGCCTCTTTTAGTGTAATAGAAGATGGAACCGTCATCCATACAGGAAAATTCAAATGGGGCCCCCATTGGGGGAGGAGGTTCAAATAATCAAGCAGAACAATTCGCGATTCTTTCGGCTTTAAAATACATTAACACCTCCACTAAGAAAACATACATTATAAACAGTGACAGTAAAATAACATTACAAAAAATATATAACATACACATTAACGACGAACTAACTGAAGACATTCGCCGAGAAATACACAAAACCAGGACACTAGACACAACTATATCTTTCAAATGGGTGAAGGGTCATTCAGGCATTATAGGTAATGAAATGGCGGATCTAGCCGCAAAACAAGCTGCTTTAGATGAAACATTACCTATTAGCTTCAATAAGGCCCCCAGAAGTGCAGTAGTCTATCTACTTGAAGAGGAGGCAAAAGAAGCCTGGAATCTCCGGTGGAGAACATCACCCAAAGGAAGACATGTGTATGAATACTTCCAGACATTGGATGACAGACTACATACAAACAAACTAACTCAAGTACTAACAGGACATGGTGGTGTGACACAGTACTTATACAGATTTAGACTTACACAGGACAATAAATGAAAATCTGTGATGTATGCAGCGTTATTTGTGGAGTTCTCGATTTCGTAGAAGGTAGAAAAATGATGTCTCTCCACTGTTTTTCAAAGTATTTATTAGCAAAAGCTTTTCGAGAACATGGTTCTCATCGTCAGTGCTCACACCTGTTCGGAGAGGCTGTTAGCAGTACTACCGGTGGAGTAATAGATGCACTGACGATGAGAACCATGTTCTCGAAAAGCTTTTGCTAATAAATACTTTGAAAAACAGTGGAGAGACATCATTTTTCTACCTTCTACGAAATAAATGAAAATGTGACGGACACACAATACAAGACGATGACCATATAATATACAACTGTCCACTTCTAGATGGTGAAAGAATCAAATTAATTAAACTTGTCGTTCTGTCTGGGGACATGGCCAGTTAATAAGCACCAACTGATAAAAACATATTTTGAACACTTTAACGCATTTGTTGAGAGAATTCAATGCGACCATCTTCATTAACTTCAATCCAGTTCAACGGACATTTTCTTTTCTTTTCTTTAATCATTTATTCCTTTCATTTAACTTATTTATATTCATTCTTTTTATTTCTTTTACTTAATTTATAATATGATATTGTTAATACTATCTTTATTAATATTATTATTATTTTTATTATTACTTATAATTTTGACATTGTTTCTAGTTTCTTTATTGTTTATTTTATTATTATAGTTGATATTATTTCTCTATCTTAATGGTATTGTTATCATACTTTTAAAATACAGAAAAAAAATGTAAGCATAAAGTAATATATATTACTTTAATTGTAATGCAGCAGTATCGACAGATGGGACCTGCAGAATCTAAATAAAGTCCCATAGTATAGGGATACTATATTGTGCAAAAAAAAAAAAAAAAAAAAAAAAAAAAAAAAGAGAGAGGCAGGTATGAAAGGTTATATATTTAGGGAGGGGATTTGGGTTTTAAGCGGGATGTTTTTAATGGAACTGTTGGAATGAGTAGAGGAGCTGACTTCTTTGTCATTTTTTTTTTCATTAACCGCATTATTTTCTAGATAGATAAATATAGATTGAGATTCATTGGATTTGGTTTTGATAGGTTCGAAAAAGCCAAGGCTTGCCGAATCGGAGAGCGGACCTCTTGACCCCAATCAGCTGAGTGCTTTCCTAGTAGCTCTGCGATTGCTTTCTCATGGAAGGATACTTGAAGCAACCTGAACCCCGCACCCCTCAAGCAACGAGTGGACCGTTCCGTGACTTTGTGAATGGGCATCGAGACTCCCAGGAGAGGGGGTATAGGTCAGGGGAGGCGAGTATATACGCGTGCGCTAACGTATCGAACACACGAATTTAGTCAATGGTTTCCACTGGGAAAGTCACATTCAGCGACTTGCTGCTATCTCATTCGTTCGCTTCTCCATGGTGAAGTGATTCTATCGTAGGCGCGAACGATTACCGGAATAAATACGAAAGAGCAATTAAATATACAAATTCGAAATATTTACAATATCAGTTCTTTTTGTATTTCATCAGTTACGCAGTTTGTCTAAGGAGGAATCTCGAGAACAGCCTCATCTTCCATATCGTTCTCATACCTCTTTGGGGGATAATGATGACGCCATTGGAGAGATATCATAAGAACAAAACGTCTACTCATGTTTAACCCTTTTCTTGGCAAGACGTTTTACAAGTTGTTGTGGTTTACCAAACATACAATTTCGAAATATTTACAACATCAGTCCTTTTTGTATTGCATCAGTTACGCGCAGTTTGTCGAAGGAGGAATCTCCAGAACAGCCTCATCTTCCATATCGTTCTCATACCTCTTTGGCGGGTAATGGTGACGTCATTGGAGATATATAACAAGAACAAAACTTGTTCTCATGTTTAACCCTATTCTTGGCAACAAGTTTTGCAAGTTGTGGTTTATCAAACATATAAATTCGAAATATTTACAATATCTCTTGTTTTTGTATTTCATCAGTTACGTAGTTTGTTGAAGGAGGAATCTCCAGAACAGCCTCATCTTCCATATCCTTCTCATACCTCTTTGGCGGGTAATGGTGACGTCATTAGAGAGAGATTATTCGAACAAAACGTGTAACTACTCATTTTTTAGGATCATTTTTACTTAAAACAGTAATACAACTCATTAAATACAATTTTGTGTGCCAACAAAGCAAGGAAAAGAAAAATCTTTATTAGTAGTAAATAAAGAGTGCTGCCCGAATAATTTGGGTTGCAATTGGGTTGAATTCGGCCTCCCTGACCGTCCCTAGGCCAACCAGCCTTTAATTAATTTAATAATGGGTACCTTGGTTGGTGCTAATGACTCTAGCAGTCGAAGCAGCCAAGGGGAAAATCAGGCGGCCGGAGCATAGTACTGACCACACTATCTCCCTAGTGTGCCGTATGGTCATGAATCAGATACCTCTATACTATCTGCCCCTCAGGGCCCTCGCGGCCTGTTACGGGACTGATTTTTTTTTTGACATCGGAAGCAGTGCGAGCGGTGCACCAGTGCCATACTAGCCCGTAAGATTAAAAATATTTAAGAAGTATACACTCAAGCACTGGCTTCAGCTTGGATGAGAGTTATCCTTCTCCCGCTCTTGTCAGTAAGTCGCCAGGAAATTCACAACAATGCATGCATTAGACTGAATACATGCATAGTACACTCATGCGTGTATTACCTGACCACCAAAAGCGGACTAAAAACAGCATTCTGCACAACTGGATGCAGTGAGAGCTGTCCGATACTTCATAAATATCCAGCATTTGTATGTACACATGTACACGTATGTACATAATTATTTATTTCGGTTGGATCTATATCACCCGAAGTAAATTGAACACCCGGAAACAGAGAAAGCCCACCCTGATAATAACAATAAAGCCATTATTTGTTCCAATAATACAAAAAATAAGAAGAAAAAAGAAAATATAATAACTAATTATAATAATTTCAGTTTCTTGTGGAGTCTAACGTACGGGCCGGTACTTGGGCGCATTCGTAATTGTTGTCGTTTTTGTATGACAACGCAATTTTATTTGCCTCTTCCACCCCCTTCCCCTGTTTGATTCCTTTGTTGTAGCATTTACACATCAATTATACATTTTTTAAATATATACAGAATTAAATATTGAAATTCTGTACACAATAAATAACTGAATTGTGTACCTTGACAATAAAGATTTAGTTAGTATTATTTTTAGAAATTTTGAATTATGCTCTCATTGTTCGATATTTTTGAGGCTGCTAATTCCATAGTCATTCTAAAAATTGTAGTATAATCATTTCTCACTTCTAAAATTAATGTAACTATCCTCTCTAACATAAGATATACATTTTATGGAGTCTTATTAATTGTTTAAATATATGTATGTAAAAATTGTAAGCTTATAGATATCATGGTAATCCATGTAAGATTACAAATAATTTTAAACTATTAGTTAACTCTTATGCTTTTTGATTGATATTATTTTTTTTTTTTTTTTAATGGGCATGAAATTTGCTTTCACAAAATTAGTAGACACCCTGTATTATTTAAATATTTTATTTCAGTTTTCTTATTTACATTTCATTTTATTTTTTATGATATGTATATTTTATTTTATTTTACGTTTTCTCATGTTACTTTCTTTATCTATGATCTTTAGATTTGTAAAGTCAAACATATGTTACTTCTGTATAGCATGTTCAACAAAAGCATTTTTATTATCTTGCTCACCAACATCTTTTATGTGTTGTTTAATTGTCTTTTTAATCAACTGCGATGATTTTCCAAGAGTTATCTACTGATGTGAAACATGTAGCTCCATTGTAATAAATTGAAATTTATGTTAATTTGTATGTTTATTCATTAACCTTTGTTAATGAAAGAATTGTTGAGATTTTAATTTGCTATTTATTATGATCAGATATTATTTATACACAAATTGGGTGCATCAGGTAGCGCTATCGATTGTGTCACTAATATCGTTCTCGTTTATGTTTCAGACCGAGGACACAGACGACGACGAAGAGACGGAGGACATAAAGGAGGAGACGACGACGGACGGCAACCCGTGGCAGAGGACAGGTAGTCTAGTCCTCTCCGAGGCTGAGATACAACACTACTGTGACACAACACTCGAGTGTAGGCCAACCTCTCCAAACCAAAATAAACCCCAGCAATGTTGCATCCTTTAGAATCTTGTGTACAATCTTCTGCTAGTCTTCCCTGCATCCGGCTATCTATTCTTTTCCTTATTTTTTTGGAATGCAATGTCTTTTTCTTTTTTTTTTTTTTTTGGTAGTTCTGATTTCATTTCACATTTCTCAACAATTCCCCTCACACTGCTCAGAGCATGATAGAACCATTCCTCATTTTCGGGTAATGATATAGTGGATTAAACAAGTATGAATAAAAGCATTAATAATTGGAGTTGCCTTTATAATTTATTAAATGTAACTGTTTACAAGCACACAGGTAATTAGTTTTGTCCTCAAGAAAGAACAAAAGAGTAATAATTTCAAAGAAAATTGTCATTTCCTTCACAAAATTATTTTTAAAATAAGCAATAAGCGCTTTCAGCAACTCATGCGAGCATCTTCAGAGTTCAGCATTATGACTGAGGGCTGACTGCTCAGCCGTGATGCTGAACTAATTATAGTTCCAAAGTCGGTAGTATGAGCCGATGAAGTTAAAATAAAAACAATTTTTTTTAAAGAAATTACCATTTTCATTTTTTCTGAACATCGCCCTTCAATTTCCTATCACTGCATTTAGTTCAACTGGGCAGAATCAGTCTAAATATTTTATGAATAAAGAATTCATTCTTCTGTAAAGTATTGTCATTAAATTTGAGTCAAAATATATTCAAGTTGTATTTAAATAAAAATTAAATAGTAAAAATAACAATATGAGTTATTTATTTTAATCAAATCCGAATTTAATGAAATTCACTCTCTTTTTTACATATATTTATGAATTTGTATAAAAACTATGAATTTATGAATGTGTTTGGTAGATAATTCATCACCTTTTTCATCAAAGACTATTAAATACGAAATATAAAAGCATAAACCTTGTTCACAAAGTGAACTTATTGTTATAAAAGAATTTGAACGGACTTAAAAAGAACTTTTGAATTGTTATGCTCGAAGTATTCATTTCTCACTGAGTGAAGAACGTCTCATGGACGTAAATGGAATTTGTATATTTTTATTAACTTTTTGTAAATAATAGTTTTAATATTTTCATAAAATTAATTGTAAATCATGAACAAGCTTCTAGCCGCCTCTTGTGCCAGAAGTACTAATATAGAATTTTTGGGTGCTCTTCAACCACTTCCTACAATTTTAATCTCAAGTATTGTAGTTGCTAATTAAATAGCACATAAAATTATTTTAAAACGGCGAAAGAATAATGAGTTATTGTAAATTTAAGTGCAACGAGTCTCGAAGGTTTGTACTTATTGTGTAGACTCATATTTATTTTTTTTATATTTCAAAATTTATGATAAGAAAAATGAGAAATTATGAACTTATCAGGATAAATCAGATGTCGGAGTAAATTTGATCTCTCCCTCAATTTTATTAAAATATATACTCATATATAATAAATATAAGCTATATTATTTTATATAATAGAGGATGGGGGATCAGATTTATCCTGTTCTCCACTGTAATTAAAATTTATTATGAAATAGTGATACAAAAATGATAATTTATATTTTTTTATACAAATTTATAAATAATAGGCAATAGATAAAATAAGTGTTAATTTCGTTAAATTTTGATTTTATTGAAATAAATAATTCATTGAAATCATAATTTTTCCGCTATTACTGTACGAAAGGCTTCTGATTTGAAAAAAAGTATATAATTTTTTCAACAGTAAAATTTGTAACAAATTTTATTTCAAATATTCGGATTAATTGAATGGTTTCATCGAAAACTGTTTTAGTCATATCAATAAATTTATTTATTTGCCAGAAGAGCCCCATAGAAATGGTGATATGCACTCAAAGAAATTATAAACATATTAATGTGATAATTTAGCGACTAAATGTCTGGAATTAATAAAATAGCTAAAGGAAAAAATCAGCATTAATAGATAATAATATAAAACTATGATAAGAACGTAAATAGTAATTTTCAAATAAATAAAGTAAATTTATAGACAATTATTATGTGATGAGAAAATTTGGTGTAGGATTAAAATTATGAGATTTATAAAATGTGAAGATAAATTATTTGTGATCTCCCTTGAGGACAATACAACATATCGAAGGCCTATTATGAAAACCTTGTATCTAAAAAAAAAAAAGTTAATAACTTTTATACGTTATTAGATGGAAAAGCTTGTATTTCACAATACTTGAGTGTCGAAGAATCCTACTGGTGCTGGAAGAATCAAACCTTGTATCTAGCCATAATATCCATCTTCTAACATATAAAAGTTTTTTTTTTTTTTTTTTAAGATACGTTTTTTATTTTAAGATACAAGGTTTTAATTCTAGGCCTTCGATATATGGTTATTAGAATATTAGTTATAATATTAGGAGCTAATGAGCTACAATTGAATAATAATAAAGGAAACTCTAATTATTAAGTTGTTTTACATAAAATCCAGTAATTACATATAAAGTGCTTCTTATCAAGTCAGCCCTTATTCCTTCATCCCATATATCCTGCAGTTTGTCTCTAAGTTTTTAAGCAATGGATGTAGCCTTTTCCAAAATAAACAAACCTTCACGGTATCAGATACCATAGATCAATCACAAAGTGAACTTAATTTTATAAAATAATTTAAACGGACTTTAAAAGAATTTTTGAGTGATACGCTTGAAATCCTTTAGGCGTTAATTCTTCAACAAAAACTTTTGTCTCCTGGACACAAATTAAACTTCTGTTTATTTTTATAAACCTTTTGTAAATAGTAGTTTTAATATTTTTATTTAATTAATTGTACGTCATGAACAAGCTTCTGGCTGCTTCTTGCACTAAAATTTGTGATAACTTATTAGTCTCTCACTTTTGTAAAATAATTTTCAGTACTATTTAATTTTTGTAACTATTATTCTTCAAATTTGAAATGAATGTGTACATTTTAAATATTATGTTATAAGTGTGTATATAAACGCATGAGATTAAGATTTTAGGAAGTAGTACTGATTGAGAGGGTCCGAAAGATCTGAATTTGTAGATTTATTGATGTTTGATTCAGTTTGAACACTATTACCCTTACTTTTATTTTAGTACTTCTACTGCATGAAAAGTATTTGAGATTGTTGTATTTTGATTATGTGATGTGTAAAGTGTTTTATTCTAATAAAATAAAAATTGTTACTTTTATAATTTTACCTAATAAACTATATGTAAACAATTATTTTCTTTCTTTTATTTATTTATTTGGTTTATTTTTCTTTATTTTTTAAGAAGCATGAAGAGTAAATTTTCATAAATACTCTATTCAGTATTTTGTTTTCTTTTTAGTACAATTCTGCTAGAATTCCTTGGCTTTATGTAAATATTTTTTGCACATAATTGAATATTTTTTAGCAAAATATAATTTCTTGTCTACATAAATTCTCTTTAAGCAGACATATCCAAGTTTTATTGAGATTAAAGGAAAAACAATGAACCAATCTTTCGATAAACCTGACACGTCACAAGACGCTGATAACATTTTAAAAAAAATTGTTTCTAAGATTTTATAAAATTGTGTTTAATTTTTCCTGTACTTTGTTTGTGTTCTACAACACTACAGTGAGTATTATGAAGATACACTATTAAGCTTACAATTGTGTCCAATGCTGACAAAAATGAACCGTGAGGTTGAATTGTTTTTTAAAAAAAAGGGGGAACAAAAATGCAATGAAACATCTATAATACAAAAAATATACATATTGTTCGTACCTCATATAACATATATATATATATATATATATATATATATATATATATATATATATATATACATATACAGGGTGTCGTGAATTTAAATTGCAAAACTTCAGGAGTGTGTAACGGACCGAGAAACTAAGACAAGAAGTCCTTTAAAGATTTTATAGTTTTTGCTTCGTTTTGGAGAAAATTGAAAAAAAAAAGAAACAAAAAAAGTTTTCATTCTTGTACTTACTTATTTATATTTTTAGTGGAAATAAATTGTCATTGCGAATTGTTTCAAGAAATTAATTACTATTATTCAACTCTTGACATTGATATACTTTTTGTGTACAGTTTCAGCAACGGTAATGCTTTAGAAGGGGTTCGAATGTTTGCGCGTGGATTACTAAAATAGAAGAGTACCTAATCGACAATTGTCTTTTTGTTAACTTTTAATAGACTACGAGAGACTGTGTAGTTTTATTTACTTGCTTTTTTTTATGTTATCATCTAATTAATGTAGATATTGCTCAAAATATTGCCCTTTTGCAGAATTGCAAGCATTACAGCTAGCACTTCCTTGATAAATTGCAGCTAAAAATTGTTCTGGTGATATTTGGTGCACTGCATCTATTATTCGGTCTCTTAATTGCTCACTTGAGTTGATTGACACCAAATAAACTTCCAACTTCAGGGCTCTCCATACGAAAAAATCCATGGGTGCCATGTTCATGTGTTTGGGGTGGCCAAGGTACTATTCCTACACATCCAATCCATCCTTATGGATAATTTATGTTCAGCCGTTTATGTTTTTTAATCATTTAACCAAAAAATTTGGTCCTACCAGTAATCCGCTCCAAATTCCAAGCCAAATGTTTAAAGCAAATTCATTCTGAACATAGTATTTTTATCAGCCCATACATGATAATTTCTTTGGTTAACGATTCCTCCTTTTGTATAGTTCATCAGCCCATATTATTTTCAATGAAAATAAATTGTCATCACTAATTATTTCAAGAAACCAAATTCAATCTCCTGACATTATATGTCGCCTCCCGCGATATTCCTAATGCCAGGTAATGCTCTTTGGATGCTTGTCCCAGGATTGTTATCAAAGTGATGTTGGATACAATTTCTGCTATGACAATCTGCTCTTAAAGTTGCCTGGAATTGGTCACCTTCATTACAAAGTAAGAATGACCCAGTCTCTCATTGTCTATTAAAAGTTAACAAAAATACTTGTCGATATGGCACTCTTCTATTTGGAATTGACACGCAAATTCTCACACCGCTTCTAAAGCGTTACGTTGCAGAAATTGTACACAAAAACTATATCAGTGTCTAGAGATTCACTTTTAGTAATTGGTTTCTTGAAACAATTCACAATTACGATTTATTTCCATTATAAATGTAAATAAGTAAGTCCAAAAATGGAAACTTGTTGCATTTCTTTTTTTGCAATTTTCTCCAAAACAAAGCAAATACAAGCAAATCTTTAAAGGACTATTTGTCATAGTTTTTCGGTCCCCTATATGCTCATAAGAAGACGGTCTATATGAAGACGGTGACGTCAGATGAAGCCTGTGAAGAAGTTGTCCGCTTTGGAGAGTACTCTTTTACAAGATCCGAAGAATTCAAATATCTAGGAATCCAGGCAAGCTGACAGAATTTAACGAAATAACAGCTGATATTAAGGCGAGGATTGGAGCTGGAAACAGATGTTTGTTTGGACTGCGGAGAGTGCTCAAGTATAAAAGGTTGTCCAGAAATGCAAAGGTACTGGTATATAGAAGTATCCTAAGACCCACAGTTACCTATGACAGCAAGGCATGGACGCTAACTTCAGGGTCTATGTGGGTGCGGAAAGTTTGGAAACGAAAGGTTCTGCGGAGTATTTATGGGCCTGTGAAAGTGGATGAGCAGTGGAGGATCAGGAGCATCCTGCGGGTTCTTTATGTAGAGCAGGACATAGTGGCACACATAAAGATGGGGCAGCTGCGATGGCTTGGTCATGTGGAATGGATGGGACCTACACGACTTCCCAAGAAACTTCTGTAGGGCAAGCCTGGAGGAGGATGGAGGCGAGGAAAGCCCCTCTTCGCTGGCTGTATGACGTGGAAAAAGACGTGGGGAAGATTCGGTGACGACCGGGGAGAATGGAAGAAGGTGCTAGCAGAGGCCATGGTCCTTCACGGATTCTAGCGCCCGTCAGTAAGTAAGTAAATACGCTCCTAAAGTTTTGCCATTTAAATTCAGGACACCCTGTATTTTGATCATCACCTGAAATCAAAAATGTATTTATTTATTCATTCTACTTATGCATGACGTTTCGTCTATTAAGCCATTTCTACATGAAAAATACAAAGAAAAATAAATTTCATCATCGACATCAATATTTCAACCCTACATCCTTCTTGCGTTACCGTAATTTAATAATTATATTACTTAAAAGCCACAGCCTTAATCAAGGCATTATCATTCTGGAATAAATCTCAAAACACTGGTTAACTTTAAAATTATTCTTTAAACTTATGCCAGCTAATGGTTCTTCAAATTTTATTTCATTTTCGGCGGTTTCGGTTCTCACGGGTTATCTATATAAAAATGTTTTTTAAAAAAATGAAAGTAACTTATTATTATTTTCTCCTCCTTATAAAAGCAAATCTAGATGTTATTAAGACTTATCGTCATTCTCTGATTCCAAAATTGCAGATGGGTAGTTGGTATTGAGGTCAAACACATCATAAATTAAAATTAAATAAAATGGGGAAAATTCAAATACAAAATGGAAGCAGCTTAATCTTGAAGTTATTTAATTATAACTGAGTTATTATCATTTTTATATATATATATATATATATATATATATATATATATATATATATATATATATATTGACAAAGCCATAACGTTTCAACGAAAAATAAAATAAGATTTGAAGACCCATAAGCTGGTATAAGTTTCCAGAACCCTCAGTCTTCAACATTAAACATGCTTACAATTATCGTTATCGGGGTCTCCCGTGGTCTAGTGGCTAGCGCGCTAGATTCATAAGCGGGAGATGGTGGGTTCGATCCCCACCGGCGCCAGAAATTTTCTCATCTCAGGGCTTGCTGAGAAAATTCCTGGCTGCACCCTGGATTGGATGTTGGTGCTAAAAAAAAAAAAAAAAAAAAAAAAAAAAAAAATTATTGTTATATAAATTAATGTTATATTATCCCAGTTGCATAAATTATATTATTAACAAAACTTTGCATTCATTTTATAGGTAAAGATTCACTCCAAAATGGTCAAACTTTTCTCCATTTTCTTTACTGTCCCCAAATTAATTCGAATATTTCATAATATAAAATACTTTTCTGTGCCTGTTATAAGCAGGGCTTATAGCGTCCAGGGCGAAGTCTGACAGGAGGCCCCTTCAGGGGGGGGGATCCCATTCCCCAAAAAACGGGGGACCCTCCCCCAGAAAATTTTGAAAACTCAGACCTTTAATTACGTGTTTTTGTGCTAAGTTGAGCCTTTAATTTTTGAATGATTTTTCCAAATAATTCCTCCAAAACAGTGTTTTCGTTTCTATTATTATCTATTTAAGCTCTAATTCTTTATTTTTAAGGGCAAACGGCATGTGTTGTAGAGGCGCACTCTTGTTCTCTATTTTACAACTTCTGCCGGCAAGATAAACGAGTACTGTGTGACGGGATGGGGGGGGGCGCACAGTGAGGCCGAATGGCCAAAAAGTGGAAAAAATTCAATATCTCAAGTACAGATTAACATAGAAACCTGGGGCTGGTCTTATTCGGCTCAGGACAAAACAATACATCAAGCTTAACTCGTTTTATTGAAAGTTTGAAGAAAATTAAAGAATAATGAGATAATGAAAGCTTATTGGCAAGATAAAAATTTCTGAAATTTGCTGAATAGTTGCAACATCAATTTTGAAATTTGCATAAAAAATAGTTGCAACATGTATTTTGAGTGTACATTTAAATTATTTCAGGGGGGGAAGGAATACGTCGAAGTTTGTACTACCCCACAAGCACTCACACCGTATTTAATTTTGATATAGCTCATGACTGGACAAAGTTAGCAACTAGAATGAATGCGAATTAAATGTTTATTATCTGAGCCAATTGGGTAAAATAGATAATTCAAAAAACAAAAGCGTTTCTAGTCCTTTCCTTTCTGTGCGGTGTTATAATCAGATAGGCAGATGATTTTTGTTCTAATCTTTACTTTAACACCTAGTTTGAAAAATGATCTTCCACTACTTGGAGGAAGCCAGAGCTTTTTTTGTAATCATAGCTGTTCACAATGCTTATTTACAGTTCGTAACTTATAGCATTGGAAAGCGCTCTAATTTTTTTGGTGCTCAGTTTGACTGATGTGTGGCTTAGTTGACTATTGTAGAGCAGGGGAAAAAATTGATAATGTTTTTCTCCCTCTTTTACAATTATATATCACTCATTTAGATTAGTGTGTAATTTGAACAAACTACCATTATTCTGGCAGTGATCATAAATTAATGGGAACACCCTTGAAACAGAGGAAAAATCATGCTGTTCCTAGATCCTGTATCTTATATAGTGTGAGAATCACAAGCCAGATAAATGAAATCAGTGTTTTCAAAAATTGATTTTTTTCCACTCTGGCACCACTGTTGGTTGGCAAAAACCTAATCATTCATATTTACTTTTGCTTGTTTTTTTTTTTTTTTTTTTAAGCAAGAAATTAGGCAGAAGGTCAATATTACTTCAATATACACTTTCACAATATTTATTTCTCTTCTCTATATATTTTGCTCCCTTCTGGTCTCTCTTCGGGGGAATACGTTGTAAACACAAGAACATCCGCCTTAACTTGAAGAGCAGGCCTTTCCATTAGTCCTAATAGTCCAGTCACCTAAGACAAAAAAAGGGGCAAAGTTCGCAAAAAAAAAAACGCGTAACGGTGATTTTTTGGGATGTTGTTCGGGGCCACCCCAGTAGTGCGTACCCAATTTGTCAGCTTCGAAAGACCTGTGCTAACTGCGCAACAGTCGAAAAACATTAAAATGTTTGGATATTTTTTTGTTTTATGATTATAGCTCCTAAACCGCGCATTGTACAACAATTTGTATTCTTTGCTTTTTAAAAGTAGATAAAATTTAAAAACTTGTGGTGCTAAAACAAACTTTTTAGGTAGAATAACTTCCGAGATACAGCTCTTCAAAGTTTGGCTACTTTTCCCAAAAAGTGCAAAATTTAACAATCAGGCTTGTTTGGAGGGATATGCTGACAAGAATAATCATCTTACAAAATACTCTTGAGAATGAAAGTTATAGTAAATTTTATTAGCTTCAATTAAAGCACAATTGGAAGTCTATAGGCCCAGTGGGTGTCTAGTTATATTTAAACACCAAACAACGTCCTTGTTTGGACTGGCTGAGCCTGGTGAATAGCACGAACCATTACAGCCCGTTTCAAACATTTTTTTTCTATGTTTTATTACTTTTTGAGTGGACTGGGGGGTGAAGAAAGGGGTAGATGGGGGGGGGGTGTAAGGTTGTAGTGGTGAAATGGGGGGGGGGGTCAAAAACCCCACCATAACTAGTGGTGTCGGGTCTCCTGTGACCAATACTTTAAATTGATTTTTTTGGGTAATGTAATTTAAAAAAATAATTATAAACACTAATAGTTATTGAAATACTTGTTGTTTATTAATATAATACAATACTTATCAAAATTACATAACAATTTCTTTAAAAAGAATAGTACTGATTTGAAGTGAAAGATGTGAAAATGAGAACGTTTACAAAATTCAAATTTATGTAGTTTTTATTTAATAAGGAAAAATAAAAAAAAACATAAGGAGTACATTAATTGTGAACAAGTAAACAATGTTCTTTGCACACACATTTTCCACATGTGTCACAAAATGAAGTCTTTAGTGGAAGGACAAAAACTAAACCTTTTCGTTTTCTTTCTGCTCCATTCTCCTGCTTCATCTTTATTTCCTGGCTGAGTTACCATAAAATCTTGTTTTTCCATACGTATATTAATCTTTTCTTTGAGAGACCTAGGTAGAAAAAGAATTTGCAACCAACAGATGCCATAATTCTTCGACTATTCGATGACTTAAGCCTTTCAAAAAACTCTTCTTCCCATCTCCTTTCCAAAATCCATTAATATTATTGTAAACAACACAAGCGATTCTAGCACTGAGATTGATCAAATGAGAAAATGTAGCGTAGCACATATCTTGGTGCGTCGTCCAACGTTATACTTCTCACACATTTGGTCATTGGTGGCTATTCCTATTTTTGTAAAAAGTAATCATAGCTGGTTTATTTTGTTCACCCTAGGATTTCTCGATATCTTGGACAAACTCCATTGTTGCCAAAATGCTAAGAGATAACAATGGAGTTGGCAAACAAATAGAAACAATTAAATGGCAAAGATCGATCGAATAAACAAATACATTCGGGTCAATATGACCCAAGGCAAGTAATTAAGGGTTGAAGATATAAAGAGTTTAAAAAAATAAATTTAAAATATTACAGTAATTACATTCACGGTGGAACCGCAACCTTATTGAGTGGCATTTTGCGATTAATGATACTACTGTTCGATATTTTTGACCCCACCCCCCATTTTACCACTATCCCATACTATTCGCCAGGCTCAGCCAGTCCTAACAAGGACGTTGTTTGGTTTTTAAAGATAACTAGTCACACATTGGTCCTATAAACTGCATTATTTGCAATTAATAAAAGCCTTTAGTTTTTTTTTTATTTTTCCTTATAAAATAAAAGCAACATAAATTTGAATTTTATAAACCTTCTCATTTTCACATCTTCAACTTTAATTCAGTACTATTCTTTTTAAAGAAATTGTTATGTAATTTTGATAAGTATTGTATTATTTTAATAAACGACAAGCATTTCAATAACTATTAGTGTTTATAATTATTTTTTTAAATTACAATACCCAAAAAAAGTAATTTAAAATATTGGTCACAGGAGACCCGACGCCACTAGTTATGGTGGGGTTTTTTACCCCCCCCCCTTTCACCACTACAAGCTAACACCCCCCATCTACCCCTTTCTCCATCCCCCAGTCCACTCAAAAAGTAATAAAGCATAAAACAGGAGCTATAAGTAAAAAACAAAAAAATGTCCAAACATTTTAATGTTTTTCGACTATTGCGCAGTTAGCACAGGCTTTTCGAAGCTGACAAATTGGGTACACACTACTGGGATGGTCCCGAACAACACCCCAAAAAATCAGCGTTACGCGTTTTTTTGCGATCTCGATGTCTTAGGTGACTGGACTATAATCTAGACATGGTCTTACTAGCAGAAGGTTCTCGCCCTCAAGTTAAGGCTGAAGCTATTGTTTTTAAAACATATTCCCCTGAAGTACATTGAAAGTGTATGAAACATTTAGGGAAGTGGAATAAATCTACTAACCCATTGAATTTCCAAATCTTATTTGCTATTCCATTGAACTTCTGTAACAACGAGTATGTATCCAGGCTTGAAGTCATCTGTACACAACAAATGAAAGTAAGACAAACTTCAAAGAGCTGACAGACCGCTGGTTTCCGACAATTTCAAGATATATTATTGCTGACAGCCTTATTAAAAATATTATTATTCAAGGATATTACAGACATTATTGATGGTATACAATAAATTTTAAGATATTTATTATTTATAAAATATGTAAATAATTTAACTCTTTCTTTCAAATAAAAATTGTATTTATTATATAAATGATGTTTTCTTGGTCGAGAAAAATTGAAAACCTAATGATTATTTCTGTTTGTTTTTCTACAAACTTCTCTGCTTAAATGTTGATCTGTGTTGTGGACTAGTATGTCGAATCAGTTGAATCATTTCTGTCTTTTTCTATTTTAAAAATTTGCAAAGAATTCTACTTTCAACAATGAAAAACGCTTGTTTTCCTCGGAGCAATGCTTGTTATACCCATTAAAACCAAAATATTTACTTGGTTAGGAAGGGTCAGTGCGTGCCAAATCAACACACCCTTTCAGATATTAATGAAATTTGGTACACCCAAAGTAGGTGTACGTATGTAGTAGGTTGGGACAAAAAAAAAAGAAAAAAAAAAAGGAAATTTTTATATGAAACTGTTTCCAAAATACATCCATGTAAATTTTTCAAATGTGGTCAAAATCTTCCTGGGCAACATACATAAATGGTCACATAGCTCCACTCCTGTTAAAGGTAAAACATGGGGAAGGTGTCAATTTTTAGCTCTTTATATGCCCTTTCGAATGACATGCAACACATGATAGGTCGTAAGAACATAATTTTTTCAAAATCAAAAATTAAATTTTGAATTAAAATATTTTTAAAAGCAAATGTTTACAAATTTTCAAAAAATTATATATGCTAATAGATCATATCATTACTAATTTGTATAGCAAGTTTGATTATGGGATTGCAATGGGTCCTTAGTCAACAAAATTTAAAACCGAATGCGGCTTTGGACCAATTTTACGTATTTTTATATATAAAAGCCTTTTAATACAATTTTTTTTTTTTTTTATGGCGCATCAACATCTAGGCCATTAGCACCAAAAATACAGTTACAAAGCTTCTTTAAAAAAATGGCATCCATTAATAATTATTAATGAATGCTATTAACAATGAACTAATTACAACCAATTATAAATGCCATGAGCAAGATTTTGACCACGTTTTGAAAACTTTACATGCCCGTATTTTGGAAATTGGTTGAGACATTAAACTGAAATTTGGCGTTTTTCTTAGTCTTTGTAAAGGAAACCCATGTATCAAATTTCATCATAATCTGAGATGGTGAGGGAAAAATGTCTTAAAAGCGTGTTGATTTGAGACGGAATGACCCAGTTATCAATTTGGGGCTGGTTTGTTTTATTGTTTTTGTTTGTACATATATTGTGATTAGAGTATCTAAAAAGTATAAAGTAGTTTGAAATCATCGATTAGTGTAAATAATAGGCATTATATTAAATACAATATTCACTTTACTAACAAAATTTACTCAACTAAAAATATTCACTTGCTTTTCTGGTTTACTCAGTTTTTAATGCAGAAAATAACAATGTTGTGCTTACTAGATTGAAATTACCTCCCCCACCCCTCAAGACAAAAACAACATCGACATTTGTTGAAGAATTTTTCCTTTCGTTGAAATATTGCAGTGAATCCTTCTCCTTCTCCTAAGAAGTGTATGCTCTGAACATTTCTTCGTCTACCCAAAGATGTTGGTCTCACTCATATAATACATAATACTAATTAATACATTTTCTAAATAACATATTTATCACTAGACAGGTTTATTTATTTATTTTATATATAATATAGATAATAATTCATTTATATTGGTAAAACATAACATTAAAAATTAATATAATATAATTTTTCTCATTGAGTGCCATTTAGTTTAACTCAATTTTATTAACATTTTACTGAACTAAAAATATGTGCTCCAGTTAAATTCAGTGATGAAACTTTAGGACTCGTCACTGAATTAATTCTTGTCGACTTCCTGGAATTCTGTTTTATATATCAAGACCTTGGAAGAGAAAGGGCAAATCTGAAAAATCATTTTTTTTTTTTTTCTGAGTCAGAAAGATGTAGGTAAGCCTTGTTTCTCTAGTTCGCCTTTAGTTCTCTCACAGTTTCAAGTTAAAGTGAATAGCTCCATCGTCAAAGAAAAATTCAATGTCCGATTTCAAGGGCAAATCCCGGGTCTGAAGTTCCCCTCCTAGCATTTTATTACCCATAAATCACTCGTATAAGTTAAAATTAAAGCATTGAATTTCAATTGCATACTTTTTCAATCAGATTTATGAATCAGCATTCTATAGAGTAAACATTCGCCCTTGCTGCTCTGAAGCAATTCTAGAACTTTGACTTTGATTTTCCAACATCCGGATTTTTCTCTTCCAAGGTCCTGATATATGGCTGAAGCTAATTTTTTATTTTTTGGTATATTTATTTTCTAAAATATTTTTTTTCTGTTTGTCTACTAATCATTTTTCCATTATTACTTCAGTTGATTTATATATTGTTTTGTTTTTTCTAACTGAAATTTACGTTGATTAGTACGCTGTGTGGAAAGCAGCCCAATTTATTGGGTTTTCGCAAAGATATTGCAGGTTTGTATATGCCCAATTCGTTCCAGATGGCAAGCTACTGTTGAGTGGTCAATACCGACTTCTCTCGCAATGTTCCTAGGAGTTATTCGAGAGCTTTCTTCTACCAAAGCCCTCAGTTGGTCATGATCAGCAACAGAGGGCCTACCGCGCTCTTCCTTGTCTTTGAAAAGACATTCACTGATGCTTCTTTTGCTCCAAAAAACATTGATGTCATGTGCGGTTTCAGCTGCACTTTGACCATGACAAAAATCTTCTTTGGTTCTTACTCATGGAGAATGTAGCACAAACTAAACTAATCTACGAGGAAAACCAACATTAATAATTGTAATTTTAGCACTTTCCTCCGAAGGAAAGTAGCTATTGAGGTTGGACTCATGACGGAATTTTTGAAAAATTTCTTCAAATCTTTATCGATCCTACCTAGTAGACACCGAAAATGACCCCCGTTAAAATTTATATATATATATATATATATATATATATATATATATATATGTCTGTTAACGCGATAGCGGCCAGAGTTTTTGTTTTTTCGTCACGAAACTTGGTATATAGCATTCAATTAGCAAACGATTGAACGAGTTCGTTAACCACCAAAGTCGGTCCACCGGAAGGGGGGGTTTACCCCGAACCCAAAACACTAATTTGACTATGTCAGCCGTAATATTTGTTATATTTCAACGAAACTTGGTATTCATAGTGGTAATATAGAGAGAAAAGTGAGATATAAAAATGAACTAAATCGGTTCATTAGAAGGGGGGGGGGGGTTTACTCCGGACCCACAATACCAATTCGCCACTACCAGCCGTGATTTTTGGTATATTTCGACGAAACTCGGTATTCGTCGTGGTAATCCACAGGTAAAATGTGTTGTAAAAATAAACTAAATCGGTTCATTAGGAGGGGGGGGGGGGTTAATCCGGACCCACAATACCAATTCGCCACTACCAGCCGTGATTTTTGGTATATTTCGACGAAACTCGGTATTCGTAGTGGTAATCTACAGGTAAATATGTGTTGTAAAAATAAACTAAATCGGTTCATTAGGAGGGGGGTTTACTCCGGACCCAAATTACTAATATACTCATACCGGACGTAATTTCTGCTGTATTGTAACGAAACGCGGGTGGGTACCTCATGAGAAAGAAGTGTTGTAAAAATGAGCTGAATCGGTCAATCGGAAAGCGGGGGTTTAATTTGTAATATATTTCAATAGAAAAGCCCGTCAGACGTAGGTTCACAAAGCCGCCGCAAGGAGCGCTTTCTACCACTAGAGAGACTGTATCCTGTTCCTGCGTTAGATCAAAATACGATAATATGAGGTTTTTTGTATTTATTACGTAGTGTAAAGGTACCATGTGTAAACGTAACTCTGGAAGCAAATTAATAATTGATCAGTTACTCATTACAAATTTAAAAGAGAACTATTCATGTTTTTATTTTATTTATGTAGGATATTTTAAGCAAATTGTTCTGGAAAGCAGTCTACACTACCCAAATTCTGAGGAAAGTGCTTAGTTATGCAGCTCCTGCGTGACGGACTTTTTTATAATCCATTAACTAGGCTTTCAATTATCTTTGTTTACTTGTTAACCACTTGCCTAAACATAATGAATATTCTTATATGTGGCAGAAGATCAAATTCTAACAAAAACACTCGCATTCTACACTACTCTTTTATTGTGCTCTACTTGTTTCATGTTCCTATGAAGCCTCTTCGGGAGCTCTTAAAATAATGTACAGTTACAGCCTACAACACTTCCGTACGTAGGGCCACATCTAGACTGATAAGATCAATCATATCCACTGCACTTCAGCTGTTTAAAATCGATAGTTTTAGGGTTCAAATGTCGATTTTGCAAAAGAAGTCTTAGACATTTAATAAATTAAACTTATTTGATTTCTGTTTTTTTATTAACTGTCTTTTTCCTGTTTTAGCGCGGTTCCTCCCTCCCCCATAGGGAGGAACCCCGCTTATAAGGTTGATACAATGAAACAATCCGGAAGTGCCGACTAGAAAATTTTGCGTTTCAGAACCCCTAGAAACCGAAAATAACGGTGGTTCAAATTTGTATATATATATATATGTATATATTTATTTATATATATATATATATATATATATATATATATATATATATATATATATATATATATATATATTTGTCTGTTCGCTCTCTAAATAGAAGACGAATGGTCCGATTTTGATGAAATTTGGTACAAAAATCTGTCGTCCAATTTGAAAGGTCAAGTTCGTTAACCAGCAAAATCCGCCCACTGGAAGATGGCGTTTGGGGCGAAATTCGCGCAGAAAAAATCGTAACGCTTACGTTTTTGAGTTCATAAGCTTGTAAGTACTCGTTTTATAGGCTTCTTGGGCTAGAAAAACGAATGAAACCATTTTCAAGGCGATAGCTTTAACCGTTGTCGAGAAAATTGGAAAAATAGTTTTTGAATACCGTTTTTGGTTTGGGTACTTAGAATAACGGGATTCAGTTGAAACATTATGTGCATGTTCTACTTTCATTAAAACTAATATGTTGAAAGTTATGTTACGTTTGGAGTTAAGGAAGGGTTAGAATAAAATATTTTATGAACAGATATGAAAAGTTTTGGAAACTTCGTATACTTTCATTAATATCTCGAACACGGTTGGGAAATCGTGGTAAGTGGATTGAAACTATTTGAAAGCTTACTAAATTCTCTACAAAAATGATTCTAAAACTATTTTTGATTAGGTTATGTCAATCGGAGAAATAAATGCTTAAAACGTCAAATACGTCTGTTTTGTTCTTATGAACGGGTTTTTGTCGTTCTTTTTGTAATTTTTGTCTCTTTCCCTTGGTTTTTTATTGCTTTTTATTTCTTTAATTTCTTATGTTGTATTTGTAAGGAAAATGTATGTGTGTGTAAAACAGGATAGGTAAAATGAGACCAATTTTCTGTTGTCAGAAATAATGAAAAGTTTTGGGAACTTCGTATAATTTCTTAATATCTCGAAAACGGTTGAAAATCTTGGGAAGCGAAAGGTTACCATTCGAAAGCTTACTAAATGCTCTACAAGAAAGGTTCTAAAGAAAGTTTTGAATAAGCGAAGTAATGTCAGCTTTGGATTTGTCGATTTCCTTCAAATGTCTTGAAACTGTCGAGGCTCCTACTCTGAGTTCTTTGGCATATTCCCTAGTGTTTTTAATTGCTTATAGTAGTCAAATGTATTTGTCAATAAAACAGGATACGTATAATTAGAATCAATATTTTGTTTGTTAGAATTCGATGATGCCGTATGAATATCTAGATTACAGTACTGGTGTTGATTTCGTTCTTTAGAATTATTCTTGGTATTCCCTATTTTCATCTGTTACCCATAGTTTTTTATTGTTAGTAGGTTTTTCTTATTGATTATAGAATATAAATCTATTTGGCTATAAAACAGGATACGTAAAATTAGTGACAATATTTCGGAGATTTCTGAGCGAAATACTTTTAAGATTTTCTACCACCACGAACGGCTTTTTTCCTCTATTTTTATCCACTAGATAGGCTTTATTTTGCATATTATTCTATATAAGTTTTATTCAGCAGGGGATTCTGATGAAATGTCGTGTTTTTGCTGTGGATTTTAAATACGATGTATCTAAGATTGGATAACATTAGCGAGTCTACATAGTTAAGAACCGACGACGGAGGATTACTTCTTGCTATGATTTAGTCTACATATGTATATTAAGTCCTAAATCCAAAAAATAAACTTCACAACGGTTAGATACTATGAGCGTATATGGCGGTTCAATGCCCGTAGAACACAATGGGGCCGCAGGAAATTTACCTGCTAAGAGTTAATCCTCAAGAGCTGTAAATATACCCCAGGTATCTGCCGACACAAATACAAAGCCTAGGCGGAGAGCACTTCAAAAACACAGATCCAAAAATAGGTTATATACTAAATATTCATAAAGACTACTTAGGTGTAAACCGATTCATCAATTAGCAATCAATAATTTTCAACAAAGGTTATATACTAAATATTGATAAAAAGTATTTAATTAGAAAAAAATCAATATTCCACAAGACTTGTTTTTGGTCCATTTGTATCTACTCCGTAGACTTAATTAGGTATATTATTCTATTGTAGTTGGGCAACTAAACTTTGTTTTATTTTGTTAAATAAAGTTTTTTTTTTGACTTGTTATTCGTCAAGACTTTTATTTGTCCTTGTGTATTTACTAGATACGTTTTATTCGGCATATTATTCTATATAGGCTATATTAGGCAGGGTATTCTACTCAATCTTGTGTACTTCTTCTTGATCCTTCTGTACATGGGCGTATATAAAAACAATTTCGGGGGGGGGGGGGCTGAGACCATTTCCAGGGTATGGAATACTAAATATTTAGAGCTTGGAATAGTTTTAGGCAACTAAAACGCTATTGCACGTAAAATAAAATATGTTTTATGAACTAAGTGATCTTATTTAATTTATTTTTAAGGGTTTTACGAGAAGTTTTTATCATCAATTCAAAATTTCGGGAGGGGCTGCAGCCCCCTCAGCCCCCCCTCATATACGCCCATGCTTCTGTATCCTCTATAAAGGCTTTATTAGGCATATTTTGTATTGATTTATAGAGCTTTGCTTTAGAATGAGAGCCAGATTCTGTAATTTCCGCTTCTGTGTAAAAGTTAGCTACTGTCGGTGTCCCTGACGCCTTAATATCACTTTTATTCGAGATGTTCGAGAGGATTTTGACAATTTTCACGAGATATATAAAAAAAATAAGTTTATTTCTTTTCTAAGCTTATCAAATGGCACTAGGGACATGAACGGAACCGCGCTAAGATGCTGCAGTTCCTGCGAGTCGGACTTTTTAATTATGTGTATATTTTCTTTCATTTTTCGTTTGATGTTTTTTTTTTCTTTATCTAATATTTTAACTGTGTCAAAATTAAGTGTGTGGCTATTTTGTATAGCATGATTCACCAATGCAGTTTTGTTGTCTGTCCTTTCAAGATTTTTGTGCAAGCTTCAATGCTATACCCTAAGTTTTTTAAACTTATATTTTTTTGTTGTAAAGAATTATTAAAATGTGAATCCATCACTCCTTAGGTGAGAGTGGTGTAGTATCAAAGTTGCAATCTATTTTTCTAATTCTATCAAAGAATAATTACTGTTTAAGAACATACAAACAATGGTGATGTACTTTAAAATTGTAACAATTTATTAGAACAGTTGGTAATACTGAAGGAGAGCGTCCTCAGCACCGATTTTCTTCAAAATTTGCACTATAACATATTTTGATGCACTGAACACGAATCCGTTGAAAAAAAAAGTTGCTCGCAACTAGGAAAGAAGTTATTAAGCACTAAAGTTCACTGTTATGGAGGTTATAAAAGACGGGGTAAACAGCATATATGTAAACACGTGCCTGCGCAATAGTCCTTAATGACGAAGTGTAATTGAAATTTAGACTCACCTGTGGTAGCTGACTTGGTCGTAAACTGTCGCTTTTGGGCATACGTGCTATGCGTTTCCGCTCGCTCAAGAAAACATCAAAACCCCTAGTCAATCCAACTCGCAGAAATGAAAAGAATTCTATGCCTAAAAGTCGTCCAAGGCAGTCTTCCCTAACCTTCATAACAGTGAACTTTTTTTTTTAAATAACTTCTTTCCTAGTTGCGAGCAACTTTTTTTTTCAACGGATTCGTGTTTAGTGCATCAAAATACGTTATAGTGCAAACTTTGAAGAAAATCGGTGCCGAGGACACTCTCCTTCAGTTTTACCGAATAGTTATTTGAGAGATGTTTACAAAGCCTGCTATCTAGAAAAAGAAAAAAAAAAAAGAGGAACACACAAAAATGTGGAAGTTGTCAAAATTCAGTTCATGAAGTCAAAAAACCAATTTGGTTGATGACTGAACAATAGACCAAGCAATAAGAGTTTTTAATATAATGACAACTCATCTTTTGGAAACAACACAGGAAAATATCAAAGAAGGGTCCACAATTTGTTCTTACTCTTGGAAAACACAAAATTGAGAGAAAATTATTAAAGAAAGGAGGCTGTTTGTAGGCCACCATCGTGGCTGAAAAACAATTAAATTGTGACTGAAAGATATGTTTTTTTTGTTTAACTGCATATCAATCAAAGGAGTGCCACTCTTTTATAATGCCAACAGCATTATATAAACAGCAACAATATGAAAAATGTAAACAGCAACAATATGGTTTTTTTATTTTTTTTTAGTAATACGTTTATTTAACATCTGTACATTTGGAGAGTACATTAGTTAAGTTTGCTCTCAGATAAAAATAATAATTATATACAACAATATGGTTAGTGAGGCAAATGTGTGTAGGCCCTTGCAAATAGGCGGTGAGATACAACAGCTTCAACCTCCAACAATTATCAATAACTATGTAGAATGTAGGACTTTACCTTTTTTTTTTTTTTTTTTCTTTTTATAGATAATAATAGACTTGTACAATGCATAATTTCAATTATTACCCAAAGAAGATTTGATGAAATTGAAAATAATATATTTGAAGAACTGGGTGAAATTCATTATGACTTCTTTAGATTTCTCAGGGATAAGACATTGATCTCTGGCATGGATTTAATAAAGCTGAGAACGCTCCTTATTCTCGCTATGTCTCACTGATTTTTTACGAGTTAATAGCACTAGGCCGGAGAAGGGGCAATGGGGCTACAAGTTAACTTGTGAGGAGTTTCAGGTATACTGAGAGTGAAACACGAGTTATCTGGGGGCCTGCTAGTCAAGTACGAGTTAACTAGTTCAGAGCAACAAAAGGCTTAATAAATGAAATAGGACAAAATATTAGATACATATGAAATTTTGAAAAAAATACACACATATACGTGTTCAAAATTAATTAAATTAATATATGATGGGGTCTCCCGTGGTCTAATGGCTAGCGCCTTGGATTCATAAGCGGGAGATGGTGGGTTCGATTCCCAACCTCCGGCAGGAATTTTATCATCCCACGGCTCGCTGGTAAAATTCCTCGCTGCACCCTGGATGTCGGCGCTAATGACCTAGATGTAGATGCGCCGTAAAAATAAAAAAAAAAAAAAAAAAAAAAAAAAAAAAAAAAAAAAAATTAATATATGATTTCATTGAAATACAATACAATAATGTCGGGCTGTCCTCCTCAAGCGCACTGCAGTCGTACAACCTATTGTGCTGGTAGTGTTACTACCTTCCAAAATTCCAGAAGCCTCCTTATAAATATTTCATTTGGGTCAAGGTTGGTATCCATTGTGTTACCTATGTACCTAAAGTGTATATGACCCAGCCGTTTACAATTTTAATTAAAACATACAATTATAAATTTATTTATTTAAAATTTAACATCCATTTATTATAGACTACGAATTTAAGGACAGATTATCTTTGGGTTACCACCCTTTTCTAGCCAGGATAGGGTTGATGCCTTTCCTTTTTTTCAAAGAAAAGCGACCGTCCCTTGTGGGAACCGAACCCACGACTCCTACGATTATGAAACCAATTAATGTTTTCTTATCATATGTTTATTAAATAAATTTATTTATTTATTTAAATTTTAACATCCATTATTATTAACTACGAATTTTTGGGACGGGTTATTTATAACCCCCACCCTTTTCTAGCCAGGATAGGGCTGATGCCTTTTTTTTTTCTAAAGAAAAGCGACCACCCCGTAGTGGGAATCGAACCCACGACCTTTGGCACAGAGTGTTAAGTGCTCACGCCTTAAAGCCACCAGGCTTCCTTAAATAAATTTAATGAGATCTCAAGTTACTGTTATTTTAAATGGCTAAATTTAAAAGTGATTTTTTTTTTTAAAAAAAAACATATATCGACTGCATATATTAACAACTTTTCTGTATAATATTATTAATTGGAATATATTTTCAATCATCCTCAGTGCTCATATCGTCTCAAAAGGCCTATGTTCTGATAATTTTTTTTGAAGTGGAAGTCGCTGAAGATTCTTTTGAACCTGCTGATCCAGCTCCTATAATCTCACAATTTATTATTTATTTGTTTTTCATCCCTGGAGATAGCCTGTAATACAGATCAAAATGTTTGCCTTAAAATACAATATTGCAATACATTTTATAGATACTTTTAAGCTGAACATCCACCTAGAACTGCTGAAACGTCTTATAATCCAATGTCAACAATAAAATTTGTTGGATTTTTAAGTCTCTTAACATCAATTGGAATTCTAAGAAAGACTTAAGTTTTTTGTTATTTTGTTTCACAGCCTACGATTTGGCAACCCAATGCCCAACCCGAAGAGCATCTGTACGGAGACACACTGTCGTGGTTTGTGAAGGACGAGGATCGCTCAGTGTCCCACAATCAAGACCAGAATCTCGTCAGACAGATTCCCCCACTGAATCCCTGTCTTGTACACTTCCTGAAATGACATGGTCTAGAACTTCACTTCAGGATGATCTCTTAAAATCTGTAAGTAAATTATATAATGTGGTGACTAATAAAAGGCCAATTAATTAAGTAATTTCGATGCAAAATCCATTTGTCAGATATACCGTTTACAGCCTACATAAAATTCTTTTGGTACTATTTAAAAAATCTATAAAAGACTATAAAAAAACATGTTTTTTTTTGTTTATATAGGAAAGGTCATTAAAAACGTAGCACTTATTTTTCCGTTTCTGTAGTACTTTATTATTACTATTATATGGGGTGAGGTCTCTCAGATTACTGGAGAATATTTTTACTGGGGGATAGTTTCAACCAGTAAAAGGAATTACATATTTTTATTATTATTATTTTTATTTATAGAAATGCATGTCAGCATATTCGATATTACTGTAGTGAAACGGCATTGTATTTGGTGGACAGCATAATACTGGTGAATAAATATAAATAAACTGACTTGCTGATTTTAACCCCACAAGAGATAACTAAGATAAACCTATAAAAACTTTTCATGCTTTACGTTTATTCACCTCTAACACTTAATACCAAATCAGTCATGTAAGTATCCAAGATGTGTTTGTATCTTTTAAAAGGTAGTGAAATAACGAAACTTTTTTGAGAGTCCCATCTACCGAACCAAAACAATTTTCGTGCGGTGCGTGGAAAATTAAAAATGAAAAACCTTTATTTCGTTATAAGTTATTTGTTTGGGTGGCTGCTGTGAATTTGGTTTGAGAACGTTTTGCACAAGATAGACGGGATCTTATAGGAAATTCAATGCAGATTTTGAAAATATCATCAGAATTAAATTTTATCTATGGTGTGAAAGACTAATAGCGCAAAAATAGTCAAAAACTAGCATTTAGACCAAAAAAACATGGAAACGCCTATATCTAGGGAAATAATACAAGTAAAAATTTTTCCTTCATGGCATTCAACTACACTTTAGTTGGCGTACACACTCCTCAAGTATGGCGATTTCCTTCGGGACCACTCTATATATATAGGGTAAATGTCTCAATAGTGAATAGGGACTAAGTTACTTATAGATACTAATACATTAAAATTTATATTTTGTGATACAACAGCTTCTCCTTTATAGAGCTACTTTATGATGAGTTTACTCATTGTTATTTTTTATTTATTTTTAGAAACAGTGGCAGGAGGAATGCTTGTCTCTTACCCTTGAAGAAATAGTGCACATACGAAGCGTCCTTACGAAAGCTGAGTTGGAAAGTCTTCCTGTAGAGTGTAGAGTAAAAGAAGATGCAGAGCGACGAAAGGTAGTAATTCTTTCATAATTCAGCTTTTGAAAACCAACAAAAATATTTTTTTTAATAATAACTTTTATCCAGACTAAAACAAAGTTTTATTTGCCATTTTTATAATTAAAATTAATTTTTCTGGTGTTAATGGCCTCGAAGGTTGACACAGCCCAAACAAAAAAAAGAAGTTTTTGGTAATGTTATGGTTTTGATTTTCTTTGCTGGGAACCATATATATATATATTTCGGGGGGGGGGGGGGGGGGAGCTTCTTTCTCCAGTGTTAGTTCTTCTCTCCTACCTCTTCCTGTGATATTTCGCTGGATTCCTCTCCAGCTTTGTCAGGCTACGTTTCATCCTTGGTGGTTGCCAAGGGGATGACATTTTTCTCGATCTGGGCTTCCTATGTACTGCTAGCCTCAGATTCAGCAGACCAATGGTGTTGTAGCTCCCTGGTGTTGTTTGGCCAGCGTCTGTATGTGTAATAATTAAGGGAAATTTAAATGAATTAATTACAGTATGAAATATTTTTTTTTTGTCTTCTGTATTAAATTTTGGATACATCAAAGATGCTTTATATGTTAACAAAAAAATTATAAAATCGGGGAATGTGTAGAATGACTAGGCATTATATACAATGCCTAAATCCAGCCGGCAATGTATTAAATAAAGCGTATTTCATACTTTTGAAGTGGGATCAATCTTGGCTTACATCAACTAATAAAATAAAATTACTAAATAAATATTTATTTCCTCAGTTGTACCGACCAAATTTCCTGGTGTAGCTTATAGAATAATATTAGTAAAAAAGAATTATTATAGTATTTAATGATTTCCAGGTCTGTTTCTTGTGTATGAAAACACGGTTTGGCATCTTTGGTCCATGGGGTCAAATTTGTAAATTGTGCAAGAGGACTGTCTGCGCAAAATGCTATTCAAAGGTAAGTCTACATTATTCAATACTATTATAATTTACAATGTATAATTTAAAAAAAAAAAATAGTTTATTTGGAACAAGTTCCTCTTGCTGATTGTGATCTAATTTATCATTGGTCAATGTGCTTATATGATGTTATATACGTGTTGTACATTCATACTATGTTTAAAATTAGAATTGTTTGGCTAAAAATTATGATTTTTCATTTTCCATTAATAGCCAGTAAAATTTTATTAGTTTAATATATTATTGTGTTTAAAAATAAATTCAGCACTTTTTGTGGAAAATCCTTGTGTGCAATCAATCAGGTCATATTCTGCAATTTACAAAACAAATCAATATTTTATTTCTAAATAAATATTTCTAAATCCCCAGTAAACCCGAAATATATATATTTTAATTTTTGAAAGTTTGTGCAGCGACACCATGTGGTTCTAACTTATTCATGGCCTATCTTATGGTTCCCTGAATCCTCTCAAAACATAAATAATATTTTTAAGCAGTAAAGGAAACTTTTTCTGCATTTATTGAAGGTTTCTAGGACAATTTATTTTTACTCAGACTCCTTCACGTTTGTATTTTTCTATTTAGTTTATGTATGTTTAATTTTGTCGTACAAAAATAGTGTTGCTGAAAAAGAAACGGTTTTATTTATTCAAATATCAATTGTATTATAATGTTTGCCCCAATTCCTGAGTTGAGCTGGAACAATAATATGTGAAAAAACATAAATATTGATAAATATATCATATATATTGGTAAATGGCTCTCTGCATGGCTCTGGATATCCTTTTAGGCTTTGATACTTAGATAAGCTGGTTTGAATCTGGAAATGAGTAGTTTGATCTCTTTATCAACAGCCTTTACTCTCTACTTTACTAAAGATGGGGAAAATTTTTATATTAGTCATTGTACGTACACAAAAGCAAAACAAAAAACTTGTTATAAAAGGTCTCTTTTTTAAAAAAATATTTTATTTCATTTGCAGATGAGGATTCCTACTGAGCATTTCTCGCACGTGCCAGTTGTGGCATTGAGTCCAAGCATGCTCTCGCCAAGTGATCCAGAAGACACCTTTCCTCGATCCCTTGCAACAAAACTGCTCCCTGACAGCGTTGGAAGTGCCCCAACCAGCCCGAAGATCACACGATCGGCACCCCCCTCACAGATGTCGACTAGCCTCATCTCTGATGGCCCTATATCATTGCCACCTACGAGTCCTTCTTCCAGTCCTTCTGATAAGTAAGTATCAAAAACTGAAAACATGTTCAAGTGGTAAAGACAAAGTACTGTGTTCAATAAAGAGCATGGTTTGGGTCATGACAGTTACTTCTAGGGATACTGGGTTGTGAAGGAGCACAGATTTAAAGGTATCACGGCAGGTAGACTGGGGTAAAGAACTCCAGAAAGTATTTCTTGAACGAGGTATGCAGGATGAGGGAATATAAAAAAATAAAACTGAGCGGGTATTGAGATTTGTATTTTGAGATATTTAGAGGTATTTGGTATTGGATGACTTTAACGAAATGAGCCAAGAAAGTATTAGGTTTCCCTGCTGTATTGTCTCCTTCATTCAAGTATAAATATACGGCAAAAATGTCATTAGTGAGCAAGAAGTGCAGCGATGGTTTGAACGATTTCAAGCGGGAAACCGCAAGCTTGAAGACTAGCCTCCTACAGGCTATTGTAGAAGAAAATTCTGTTGTAACAGCCGAATAGGTAGCACAAAACTTGGATCAACACATTCTACAGTCCACTGACATTACAAATGGGATGACCTGATATTTACTTACATTTTTATAGCCTTATCATCAGAGCCTTGAGGTGGAACGTATTTAATACTTGCTACAATATTGTTGTTCTACGTACTGTTGTCCTTCCGATTAGATAAGATCTCATTATATTACTACCTATTTTTATAACTTGGGTGGTAACCTATAGATAACCCATCCTAAAATTCTTAGTTAATAATAATGGACGTTCATATTTAAATAAATATTTTCATAACACAAAATCTTTCAATTTCATCCTTGCCATAAAAATTTCATAAATAAAATCATTTATTTTCATCTAGACACACAGTTGTGTGCCAGGCCAAGTTCTGGCCTACACACACCGAGCATATTAAACATACTGAGTGTAATACACAAAGTATTAGAACCAATTTTTACGCTCTGATAACTATGAACCAGTTGAAGATAAACTTATTCAA
Organism: Gonocerus acuteangulatus; assembly: GCA_946811695.1. Taxonomy (NCBI): domain Eukaryota; kingdom Metazoa; phylum Arthropoda; class Insecta; order Hemiptera; family Coreidae; genus Gonocerus; species Gonocerus acuteangulatus. The sequence continues at coordinate 21,642,714 of OX328129.1, read as the reverse complement.
TTTTACACAAGTATTATACTAATAGATGTGAGTATAATTGGAATGTTTCATAATTCTACATTGAAGCCTTTCTGAGATATAGGCGATGGAAAATCGGAATTTATACGACTCACTCACTCATCAAAATTATTAGGCACTTCCCGAAAAGCTAGACTTGAAATTTTGCAGGATGATAGACATTAGGGTTTCATTAAAGGCAAAAATAGAAAAATATTGAAAAGTTTTGTTTGACTTCGCTCCCAGAAGAGGTGCCCATTTTGTAATATTTGTTCCTTCGGAAACCCATCATTCTTCCTCAGGCCAAACGTCGATGGCACCAACTCTCAATTCACTTACAAAAAGTATTGATATCCCCCGCTCCCCCCAAAAAAACTAATCTTAAAAAAAAGGCCAAGTTCCAGGCCCCTATGACATCATGGTATTGGGTCAAGTTTTAGGCCTTTAATACCTTGTCAAGAACCGAGTAATAACCTCTCACTCATTTGAGCATTTCCATCTTTGCCAGTTTTCGTTAAATTATGGCCTCTACAATGATAGGATTTATTATAAAATTTCTGGCATTTAAAGATTCAGGGTATTAGGGTAATGATTCAGAGTTATTATAAGCTCTTTGATGACTTAAAACGATCGGGTTTATATGAGATATATGTTAGTTTAAACGGCCATAGTTTAAAGAAAACTGGCCAAGTTGGAAATGTACAAATAAGTGAGAAGGTATTACTAGGTTCTTGACAAAACTTGACCCAATACCATGATATCATAACTTTCATTGGCAAACTGTTTTTCACCTTCCAGCAGTAGTGCCCACTGTTAAAACAGGGGCGGTCGCGCGGCGCACTTAGCGCGCCATAGTGTTTATTTTCGTGTTGTTGTGTTTTAAACGTCTATTTATTTATTTTTTTCTTCGCTATTATATTACTTATTGTAGTTAAGTCATTATTGTAAATAGATATGTACATGGCTATGTAAATAAGCTCATTTTATCTTTTAAAACAAATTTATTGCATATAACTTCTTTTATTTAAATAAAAATTATTTAATTTACAATAAGTGAAAATTATAATGTGTTTAAACAATAATGTCTGGAACACACTTTAAAAAAAATTTAACCTTGAAAGATTTTTAAATAAAAGTAGAAATATACATGGTAATTAAATGCTAAGATTTCAATTATTACGAACTATTCAGACAAATCTGTGGCCTGTCCCCTTTTACTGGATTTAATGCAAATTGGTTCAAGCTTTACATGTAAATTTATTAGATGTATTACATGTTATTTTGGTGTTTATATTTTTTTGTTGTCGCCCTTTCTTTTTCTTCAGAGGGGGTTTTTCCATTGTTGCTTCTTGACTCCTTGGGAATTTTCTCAACAAAAATTGTTTTTTACCGGAAGGAATTGAAATGCAAGATTCTTGCAATGATCGTCGGAGCAGTGCGTCGAACGGTTTACAAGCTAGAACTGAGGTTTGTGGGCCATAGGGTTTCCCAGCAATTTCTTACAATACGAAATGTTGGCTATGGCGCACTCAGTGCGCCAGCGCGAATGCTGGAGGATTAAGAGGGGCCTGGAACTTGGCGTTTATTTTATTCAACATTAGTTTTTTTGGAGGATATTATTTAATCGTTCTCGTCACCAATTTATTTCATTTTCTCACAGTATTGAGAATTGGTTTTATTCTTCTTCCTTTCTCTTACAGATGGAGGGTTGCAAGAGCAAGAGCTCTCGGAAGACAAAAGGCAGAGAAACTGAAAGGCCTCCAGATGACAGTATGTCACGACTGTAAAGCAATGGTCCTCCAGATCATCAAGTCATCCCGTACAACACGGAACAACGCCATAAGGAACTTGACACTCGACCTCTCGCCTGTATATTAGTCATCAAGTGAAGGCAAAATCAATAATCAAATCTACAAAATATTCGATAACGATTGATGTTAACTGTGTTATTATGTTTACCTTTTGACCCCGTTAAGTGTATGTATTATGTATATAGTCTCCTAAATCCCTACCCTTTGTAAATTTATGAACATAAACAGAATCTTTTTTGAGTGATACTTTATGTAAACCCCCGCCTTTCCATCTTATGTTCCTAGGAAATAAATTTTAGTTTTGTATATAGTGTAAAATTTATTAAATTTAATATATTATTATTAAATGATTGTTAGAAATCTATATAAAACATATAAATAATTTAAAATGAAATATAGTACGTATTTTATATATAAGAAAATATACAGTATATATAACACAGGTCAACATTTGATCTAAAAAATAAACACTTGGAGCGGTATGGTCCTTATGGGGTTTTTGGGGTTGCTGATTACGATGAGCAGGTTGGTTAACCTTCATCACACAACATTCAAGGTCATTTAAAGGCCAAGGAGGAAAAACTTTATTGTACAAAAAGTTTGGTTGCCCAACTAAATTGGGTTGCTCCGTACACAACATGTTGATCAACCTAGTAGGTATTTTAAATTCAAAAAAATAAATAAATAACTAAAAATAAAAACATTATATGAATTAAGTAAATAAATGAGAATATAGTGATGATAGTATTAATAAAAATCAACAAAACGAAAAACGAGAAAAAAAAAGCGATATTATATAAAATACTACTGATAAATGTACCAAAAAATTAAATAATAATTAAATTAAAAAAAAAAAAAAAAAAAAAAAATAGAATGTTTCAGCCATATATGTGGCTTTGAATAATAGCAAGCGAGTCTACGAGAATAGATTCTGCTATTCTTCCTAGAATGTCCTCGCTGATTCCTATTTCCTGGAAGAATAAAGCAGTTTCCTTGGGAATGGTGCCTCGGGAGCCGAACCATAGACCTTTCACGGAGAATTTTCGGCTTCCATATGTCTCTCGGAACTTTTCTCTATAAAATGAGATGCACTTCAAGAAAAAACCATAGGAAAAATCTGAAAAAAATTATGCGCATGTTTTTGAGGTCCCTGAATCCGAATCCCTACTTTCTTTAATCTTCCACCTTTTTCTAGAGGTCATTTGAAGGTCAACAATTCATTTACTGGGAGGCAGTGGGAGTAAAACAAACTACGGGTTCGGACTTAGGGACCTCAGAAACATATGCATGATTTTTTCTACATTTTTTTTTCTCTATTTGACCTCCAAATGATCTTCACATGACCTCTAGGAACAGACGTAAGGTCAAACTAATTATAGATTCAGAGACCTCAAAAACATACGCATGAATTTTTTCAGATGTTTCCTGTTTTTTTCTCTATTTGACCTTCAAATGACCTTGAATCTGATGTGATGAAGGTTAATCAACCCACTCATCGTAATCAGCGACCCCAACAAATTCATAAGGATCATACCGCTCCGAGTGTTGTTTTTTAGATCAAATTTTGTACCTGTGTAATCTAAAGATTTTATTTTCAATAATAGATTAATGTAGAATTACATTACTGTTTTGAGCTGAAGACTTAATTTATTTATTTTTTTTCGGTAGAATACTAGCAACATATAGTTTTTACAGATATTGTTACAAAAAAAATCTATATGTATATTTTTCAACCTATACAATTAAAATTTAGCAAAAAAAAAAAAAAAAGGAAATTATAAAATCAATTGAAATAAATAAATAATTTGAACTGTAACTAGTATAAGTGATACATATATTTAATAATGAAAATTTCTCTTTTGTCATTATAATCTAAGAAACTATATCAATTTGAAGATGTATTCACTACATAACTTCTTTTTTACAATTATCGCCAAATTGGTGCACTTTCATTGAAGCTAAACAATAAAATTATTCATAAATACTGCAATTAAAGTAAATCATGTTCTTAGCATTAAGTTGTGGGTTATTCAGTTTTATTTTTGTACCTATTTTTGAAAGCAAGAACGTATTTATATGTTGTATAGTAAATTATTTTTTAAAAAAAAAGAGTTTCTTCTAAGTTGTGCCTCTAATGTTTTAGTAATGTACTCACATTTGGATTGAATGAGTATCTTAAATTCAAAGTGATAATTATATTTCAACGCACCAATGTAATAAACAGTTTAAAGGGTATTGGCCCTAGTGTATTAAAATGTGATGCAAAAGGCAGTGTTAATAATTTCCCCAAATCCTGAGCTTTGTATATTTTACTCGAATGAAGTGGAAGGATTGGAAGTCCGATGGCTGTGAGTATACTAGCGTGAACACCCTATGCCTAAAGTGGTGGTTGTAGATTTCCACTAGGAATAGTGGCTTTGGAAAAAAGGTATCGGTATCATCATTAGAGCCTTTAGATAAACCATTCCGAGAAAAGTCTATATAAACTCTCCTTCAAAAATATCGCAACACCTAGATTGTTTTTTAGGAGAACAGCAGGTTTAAATTGTTAAAAACCCTCATAAATTCAAATCAAACAACTTTATTGGCAAGAACATTAAAATTTAATGTTTTTAATGAAAAAAAAATGCACAAAAATAAAAGAAAATATCATACTTTTTAATCAAATTTAATTTGTATTGTCTATTAATGGCACTTTATAAGAAGAATTGTCCTACTCTTGCTTCCATCCTTTTTGGTATATTCATTAATAGCTTTTTTTAAAAAATCTTGTTTTCCAGTCAAACTATATATTATTCTTCAGTTTAATAATCGATGTATTTATTGGTTTCACTTTGGAGGCCCGGTGGCCATGAGTGTTAAGGCGTGAGCACTTAACACTCTGTGCCAAAGGTCGTGGGTTCAATTTCCACTATGGGGTGGTGGCTTTTCTTTAGGAAAAAGAAAAGGCATCAGCCCTATCCTGGCTAGAAAAGGGTGGTAACCTATAGATAACCCGTCCCAAAATTCTTAGTTAATAATAATGGACTTTAAACAATTTAAATTATAAAAACATCTTGTGGGATGTTGCCCCACTCCTCCAATACTTCCATCTTTAGCATTTCAAGGGTAATTGGAGGTGAATCCTGTAGCCTAAACCTTCTTTTTATGTTTGTTCCACTCATGTTCAATTGGATTAAGGTCTGGACTTCTCCACTCCCTTCCTGGTGGTCTGGACAGGCCACTCTAGGTTATGGATACCTGTAGTTCTCTCGTACTTAGAAACAGAAGCTGTCTTATGCGGCTGGGCATGCATAAACAATGCTTCTGCGCCAATGAGAGGCATATAAAGCACTACATTATCTTGCTATATCATTTCTACATACCTGAAATCATTTAAGGCCACATAGTTCACATATTGTGAATACACCGAGCACGTACCGTGGTTCGGTATGTTGTTCCCAAGAAATGCCACCCCTGATCATGAGAGAGACACCACAAAATACCAGTTTTTGATACACAGAACCTGTAGTACCTTTCTCCAGGTCTTCTCCGCATTCTTTCATGACCATCTGAACTTTTAAGCCCCATTCTCTTTTCGTCAGTGAAGAGGATATTTTTCCATTCCATCAGTCCAAGATTGGCGTTCCCTTGAAATCTTAGCCTCTGTCTATAATGTTCTGCAGTAAGAAATGGCCCTTTCACACACTTTTTTGAGCTAGGGTCTGCCTCGCTCAGTCTTCTTGTAACGTTCGACTTTGAGAATGATATCCCACGAACACCAGTAAACAAGTTTACAATGCGCAAAGCAGTGAAATTGCTATTTCTGAGCGCTTACAATGTAATGGGACTTAATGGAGTGAAGGGATATTGTTTAAAAAAAAAAACTGCATTTGTTCTTAATTTTTTAATAGTAAGATATACTTCATAATGACTGTTATAGATCCTACTGATCTAGACCAAACATATTATTTTTTGCTTGAACAAAATACTAAAAAAAAAAATCTATTAAAATCTTTCAAATTTTTTGAGTTTATGAAATTGGATAAAATTAGTTTAAAAAGTTCTTTATTTTTTACAATCTGGCACAATAGCTAGAACAAAATTTTTGTTCCCATAATACTTAAAACAAATAAATACTGAGGTGAAACTTGTTACAAAAACTAGGATATCTCTTCTTTCATCTGCCATCGTAAATTCTTTCTTTAAAAAAAATATACATTTCTTTACATATATACAAATAAAACTGTGATAAATGCATGTATAAAAATTACTATATGCTTATCAACTAATGTAAATTTTATTTTACTAAGTATGGGCTTTCAGGTTAAAATTCTTCGACATTAAAAAGTTTTGGCGGAATGAAGTTTAAGTACCCAACAGCTCTTGCATCAGCTTGGAAACGTGATTTTGGTTTGAATGTAAGAGCATAAAAAATAAAATAAAAATGAGATCAGGCTTTACAAATTCTCCACCTGGCCTTATCTCAGACTAGATTTGTCGGCAAATAATACCCATCTGTTCAGTATAAGTTTAGAATACTGAGAATCAAAAAATAAAATCTAGATTTAATGTTAAGGGTCGACAAGAAGTTCGAAGTGCACCGATCCCATTCTGTCTTTTGCTCCTGTCTGTTTCTGATATATAATATTTTTGGCCCAAGCTCTGCACTCCACATTGATCAGCTTGGCAACTGAAACATTATTGTACATTAGAATGTGACTTGTAAAAAAAAACAAAGAAAAACAAAATTTTGAGAAAGAGGATGGAGTAATTTCCCCTTAGGATACAATCAGTTTCCTGTTGTGGCGCTTAAAAGCTTTTAGTAGTATGTAGTAGTAAAATAATTTTTTTTATATACAAATACAAATCCATCAGCTAAATCACCCCACATAATATTGTATAGATTAAAATAATAAAAAAAAACAATATAAGAGATTTGAAATAATGTAGAAAAATTAAATAAGTAAAAAAAAATTGATCCTCCTTATTCTTGATAATTAAATTTAAAAGTCATTGCCTCTTTGATAATGGTATAATTTTGAGTAGTCTTTGCCGTTCAAATAGTCTATTGCTTTCATGTCGGTTAATCTATTTTGTGGAAGATGTTTACTCTTCTCTCGGAAAGGATTGGGCATACAGCTAAGAAATTAAAATCTTATATTACTTCTTATTGAGATTTCATTGTATATTTTCAATAAATGCTTCTATATCTTTACTAATGGCACTAGGAATATGAACGGAAACGCACTAACACACAGTTCCTGCGAGTCAAACTTTCATTTTTGTATCTGTTAGCCTTAGTTTTTAATTGGCTGTGTTTTTCAATTACATATAACTGAAAAATGAGTATTTTATTAAAACAAGATAAAAAAAAATATAGTTATTTTCGGAGCCAAAGTAGTAATTTCACAATACCAGCCATAATTTTTGTTATATTTCAACAGAACTCTGTATTCGTTGTGGTCATCTAAAGAAAAAAAATTGTTGTAAACATAATCTAAATTGGTACATTTACCGGGTTTAGTCCGGATCCAAATTACTAATTTGCTCATACTGGTCGTAATTTCCGTTGTGTTGTAATGAAATGTGGTATATGTCCTGGATATCTATATGAGAAATAATTCTAGTAAAAATGAACTAAATCAGTCTATCAGAAGGAGGGGGGTTTACTTTGTACTATGCTTGAATAGAATTCTCCCGCCAAACATAGGTTGGCAAAGCTCTCACTAGGAGCGCCTCTGTTTTGATATGACTTTATATGGGTTGCATAGTTCTGACTTCTACTAGTAGGCGCGCTGTATCCCATTCCTGCATTATTACAGTATCCCATTCCTCCTATTATTCATCAAGATCAATAGACGAAAATATGAAGTTTTTGTGTATTTATTAAGTAGTGTAGTACCACTCATACACAGAACTCAGGAAGGAAATTATTCAGGAATACAGTCTACACTAAACAAATTCTGAGGAAAGTGCAGCTTCTGCGTGACAGACTTTTTTTTGTTTTGTGTCATACAAAGGTACTTCTATTGTTTTTTAGATAATAAAATTGTTATAAAAAAATTGGGAATTTTTGGCATAATTTTATTATAAATTTGATCATTAAGCAATTAACTGTTAAATTAGCATATCAATGTAAGTTATTCACTAAAAAAAAAAAAGCAAGATGTTTGAAATAAAATTATTAACAGTTTCCAAATTACACTTGGGATAAGAACAATGTAGAGCCATTAGTCAAATAATTAAGCGAAATCAGATCAAAATCACATTAAATTATTTAATTAAAACTTAATTACTTACTAGGTGGTCTTTTGAACTGAACAGCTACCAGAGGACTTAGGTATCCTTCTTGGTTTTCATAAGGGTAATAATATCCCGGAAAGCCTTGCCTTGGCCAGTACTGGATCGGTCCCATTGTTTCATTGTCAGCGGGGCCTTCCGGCCAACAACTCACCCAAATTGTGTTAAGCTTCATAAAAATAGAGAACAAAAATATAATGCTTTATTTACTTCAATAATAAATATTATGAATTAGTTAATGTTTTATACGTACAGCACCTTTTGTCGCTTCGAGTTTTATATGATTTACCAGCTGGGCAGGCATTTCTTTTGGCAAATCATTCGGGTCGTCATAAACTTGTGGTTTCCATCCAAAAATCTATTAATGATAAATAATATTTATTTATTTATTTAAATTTTAATGTCCATTTATCATTAACTACTAATTTTAGGATGGGTTATCTATAGGTTACCTCCCTTTTCTTGCCAGGATAGAGGTGATGCCTTCTCTTTTTTTCGAAAGAAATACCACCTCCCCTAGGGGGAATCGAACCCACGAACCTTGGCATAGAATGTTAAATGTTCACGCCTTAACCCTCACGGCCACCGGGTCTCCGATAAATAATATTAGTTCATGAAGTTGACCAGTATACAAGTGATAACATATCATCAATACAAATGCAAAGTATCGAAGGTGAAAAGTGGTTTGGTACCTTATAGATGACTCTGTATAAATTTTATCTTATTATATATTTCAATTAGACTTAATGCACATTCGTTAGTTTGATTTTTTGTAATTGATAATTATTTTTCTTTAATTTTTGAGAGTTTGCCACAAGGTACATCAGTCCAACAGCAATCAGCATAGATTGAAAATGAAAAATATGTTTTTTTATATTCGATACTTTAAATTTGTGTCAAGGATATGATTTCTTCATGACAAATAGTACAATAATGCTGGGATTTATTAAAATAAATTATTACATGTTATGGTTAACACGTTCAATGCTGTTGCCATCACCATGCCATGTGGCTCACGTTGGGCTACCACTGCGATTGATTTTTATTTACTTCTTATCTGACTGGTAGTCAGGAGGACGTCGAGAGGGAAGGGGTGGGGAGAGCACCAAATGGTGCTCTCAGTCCAGCTGTAAGGACATGATGAGCACCATAGGGTGCTCACTGTATTGAACGTGCTAACGAACAATTTAGTGGAGGAAAAATTACTCAAGAAGTCTTTTTTTAAGATTTTTGAAGTAAAATTTCCAATTGTGCCAATGGAAGTAGGTAAAATTTCTAGTCCATTTTATGGCAAAATGCTATGAGAAACTATCTTTTCGAAAATATACTTCTTTCATTATTTTATTGAGTAACTTTAACAAAATTTGGTTAAAGAGAAAACAACAACTTTTGAGGAAGTTCATAAGCCTTAGAACTAGATGTTTTGAGATGACACCTACAACTTCGGGCCTTTTCAATTTTTCGATATCTCTAACAGTTCATCTCTAAGCTGGAATCAGTCAGAATACACTAACATAATATAAAATGAAATATCATACCTTGTTCAATTTAAGAAATACGCAGGGCGACGATGATGGGAACCCATAATTACTTTTCTTTGTGCAAGGACCCCAGTGAGCTCCAAGAACATCCACATTACAAACTTTCCCATCTCGAGGCTGTGGCATGTCATAGCCGCATATAACTCTGTTACTGTGTCCTGGTTCATTTAAGTAAGCTGAAAAATAAACAAAAAGATATATTTACTAGTAATGCTGGATTGCAACAAAGGTGATTTTTGAACAAAATAATAGCAATGAATAAATTGCAATAATCATATAAGAAGAAAATGTAATTTTGGAAAAAGAAATAATACAAAAATTAATTTAAAGAAAAATAAACATATCAAACAGAGTAATTTAAAAAAAAATAGAGTGACCTCCATAGGGAGGAAACCGGCTTTTGAGGCTGACACATTATGGAAATGCTGACTAGAAAAATGATACAAAATAATGGTGGTTCATATTTGTGTGTGTGTGTATGTATGTATATATATATATATATATATATATATATTTATATATATATATATATATATATATGTATATATATATATATATATATATATATATATATATATATATATATATATAAATATACATATATATACATTTGTCTGTTGACTCAAAAGTGGTCCGATTTTGATGAAACTTGGTACAAAAATCTTTCGTCAGATTTTAATGATCATTTTCGTAAAGCAGCAGAATCCGTCCACTCAAACATGGTGTTTGGAGCGAAATTCACACGAAAAAAGAATCGTAACGCTTACTATTTCGAGTTCAATGCTTGCAAGTACTCGTTTTATAGGTTCCTTGACATACAATAGCGAATGAGACCATTTTGAAGGCAATTTCTGTAACCCTTTTTGAGAAAAATGAAAAAAATATTTTTGTAACACATTTTCGATTTGTGAAAGGTTTTTATTATTATTGGTGAATGCATTTCTGACAAATAGATTTTTCCCCTAATTTATCTAAATTTTGTGGACAGAGATATAAATAAAAGTAGGAAAAGAGGGTTCCAAAAGCTCCTCTCCTTGGGCATCCTAGGACCTAGGGTTAACTTAACTGAAGAACTATGCTCCATATGTGCAAATGTAATAAAGAACAATAATCAAATAATTAAAATGGCTAGAAAAATCTTACGTTCCAAGAATTCATTTGTTGTTTCTACCCATATATTAATATTTGTCTGGTTGGAAGCCTGATACCAGACAACAGATGTTCCTTCTTCAGCAAGTTTGGGCATCGGTCGAAATCCCATTCCTGTAAATAGATAGAATCCAAATGTCAACTTTTTTCATTTGTTTTATTGTAAAACCAAAAAATTATCTATGAAATTGAATATTATATACATAAGGGGTAATACTAGGTTACCAATTCATTTTTTACCGTTTTCTTTTTTATAGGCTTAAATGCTTCCTTAACATATCAAAAATGATATCCATGAGTGTTTATGTTAAACAGTTGTTAAGAGGTAGTACTACCTTCTGTGGTCAAAATCAATGCAATTTTATCGAATTTATGATTAACAAATAAATCAATATTTTTCAATTCTTTTGTCATAACTATTTTTAGATACTTATGACAAAACACTCCGTGCCAAAGGTCGTGGGTTCGATTCCCACTAGGGGTGGTGGCTTTTCTTTCGAAAAAAAGAAAGGGCATCACCCCTATCCTGGTTAGAAAAGGGTGGTAACCTATAGATAACCCGTCTTAAAATTCGTAGTTAATAATAAATGGACGTTAAAATTTAAATAAATTTTTAGAGATGTTAAATTATCAAAAAAAAGACCGTCACGTAGGAGCTGCATAACTAAGCACTTTCCTCAGAATTGGGTAGTGTCCAGCGCATTCCTGAATAATTTGCTTAAAATAACCTCTATAGATAACATAAACATAACATAATAATAAGTAAGAACATAAATAACACCTGTTTCAATACAATTCAAACATAGTACAAAGTAAATCCCCCCCTTCCGATAGACCGATTTAGTTCATTTTTACAACACTTCTTCCTTATTAGATACCCAGGACGTATACCGCGTTTCGTTATAATACAGCAGAAATTACGACCGGTATGAGCAAATTAGTAATTTGGGTCCGGAGTAAACCCCCCCTCCTAATGAACCGATTTAGTTTATTTTTACAACATATTTTCCTCTTTAGTTGACCAGAACGAATACCGAGTTTCGTTGAAATATAAGAAAAATTACGACTGTTATTGGCAAATAACTACTTTGGCTCCGGAGTACCCCCCCCCCCCCCTCCAGATGGACCGATTTTGTTGGTTAACGAACTCGTTAAATCGTTTGATGGGGGAATACTATATACCAAGTTTCGTGGCGAAAAAACAAAAACTCTGGCCTGTATTATGTTAACGGACCACGATACAGGCCAGAGTATATATATATATATATATATATATATATATATATATATATATATATATATATATATATATATATATATATGTATATATATAAATTTTAGCTTGGGTAATTTTTGGTGTCTACTAGGTAGGATCGATAAAGATTCGAAGAAATTTTTCAAAAATTCCGTCATGAGTGCAACCCCAATAGCTACTTTCCCTCGGAGGAAAGTGCTAAAAATAAATTCCTCAAAAACAGACTGGTGACGCTTTGTCTTAAGCACGATAACCCTCTTTTTTCGGTAGTTTCCGGGCGGCAATTTTTAATCCAGAATAACGATCTGAAATTATTTTGAAAGAAGAAAGTAAGATCTAGTAAAGGTAGAATTTTGAAGAAATATTAATTTTTTCGAAAATGGTGAACAATTCTTCATTTTCTATTGAAAAATCAGAGGAAAATCGGTCATAAAATCTTTATAATTCAATGAATCGAAAAAATCTTACGTACTTTTCTGGCAAATATCATTAGAAAGTTGCAGTTTAAATTTAAAATTAATCGGATAAAAATAGAGTACACTAACTTATCGCCCGATTTGAAAAACATAGTTTTGAGAAAAACGACTTTAAAGTTTAATTTACTGAAATGCTCATTTTTCTCTTTTTTATTTTTTTTTTTTCTTCAATATTTCATGTATTAAAGAAAAAAAAAAAAAGGTTTCTAATTTTCAAATGTTTTTAGACTTTAGTTGAAAAATCGAATTTTTGGCACACTTAAACACTGCTCCGCCACATAAACGCTCTTGCATATAATTTTTAATTAGTTAAGGAAGCATTTAAGCCCATAAAAAATAAGCTTACAAGGTAGTATACCTCTTAAATGTGCAAAAAAATTTATTATTCAACTTAAGTCCCTATACATTTCAAAATTAAAAACCTTTTATCTTTATTACAAGAAATCATGAAAAAAAAAATTAAAAAGAGAAAAAAATAAACTTTTCGGTACATTTAATCTTAAATTCGATTTTTTCAGAACTATGTTTTTCAAATCGAGCGATATGCTAGTGTCTTCTATTTTTACCATTTTTGAGAAAAATAATATTTCTTCAAAATTCCACGTACTTTACTAGATCTTATCTTGTTCGTTCAAAATAATTTTATTTTTTTATTCTAGATTAAAAATTGCCGCCTGCGGACTACCCTCCCTGAAATAAGAGGGTTTCCGTTCGTCAGACACAGCGCCGCCATTTTGATAAAAAAAAAAAAAAAAATAGCATAAATATGCTTTAGCGGTGAATAAAATGAAAAACCGTAACAAAAAAGTGTCCGCTAGCGTTCGCTCATGCGCAGTGGCCATGTCCAAAAAAGAAGACTATTACTAACAAAAAAGTGTCTGCTGGCGTTCGCGCATGCGCAGTGGTGTGGCCATGTACGAAGACTGTATGTGTCACAAAAAAAGTGTTCGCCGGCGTTCGCTCAACGGGGTGGCCATTTACGAAAAAGAAGACTTAAGTGATGTAACAGTTATTCGGG
>OX328129.1:21626816-21628985 GCA_946811695.1 Gonocerus acuteangulatus | reverse complement strand
CCTAGTGGACACCGAAAATGACCCCAGTTGAAATTTATATATATATATATATATATATATATATATATATATATATATATATATATATATATATATAGTTATATATGTGTCCGTCAACACGATACTGGCCAGAGTTTTTGTTTCTTCCCCACGAAACTTGGTATGTAGTATTCCCCAATCAAACGATTGAACGAGTTCGTTAACCAACAAAATCGGTCCATGTGGAGAGGGGGTTTACTCCGGAGCCAAAGTAGTTATTTGCCGATACCATAATTTGTGTTGTATTTCAACGAAACTCGGTATTCGTTCTGGTCAACTAAAGAGAAAAATGTGTTGTAAAAATAAACTAAATCGGTTCATTAGGAGGGGGGGTTTACTCCGGACCCAAATTACTAATTTGCTCATACCGGTCGTAATTTCTGCTGTATTTTAACGAAACGCGGTATACGTCCTGGGTATCTAATAAGGAAGAAGTGTTGTAAAAATGAACTAAATCGGTCTATAGGAAGGGGGGATTTACTTTGTACTATGTTTGAATTGAATTATTATTATTATTTATTGTTGTTGAGTTTCGCAACAAGGGCGACGACCTCATAAGAACGGCAGAATCAAAGTCAGTCAGTTGGTAGTCAAGTGATAGTCAGTTGGCTATAAAATAAACGAAGGTAACAAAAAGTATTAAGAAATAAAATTAAAAAATATATATATAAAAATATTATATACAATAAAATAATAAAGAATAAAATGTTTCCATTAAAAATGACATATAGTTATACTTTCGAGTGAATGTGTGTATATTTTAAATATGTTAGAAGTGTTTGAATGTACGGACTACCTTCTGTCAGTAAGTCATGAGGAATCGTTAAGTTGCTGCGTTGTCTACAGTCCGTCAGGATATGTTTTACAGTTAATGTTCTGTTGCATAGTCTACACATTGGTCTTTCCTTTCTGTCCAGTAAGTATGAGTGGGTAATTCGGGTGTGGCCTATACGGAGTCTGCCTGTTTGAATTGAATAACACCTGTTTGAATTGAATTCAAACAGGTGTTATTTATGTTTTTATTTTATTTATGTTTTATGTTTATGTTATCTATAGAGGTTATTTTAAGCAAATTATTCAGGAATGCACTCGACACTACCCAATTCTGAGGAAAGTGCTTAGTTATTAAGCTCCTGCGTGACGGACTTTTTTTTATTTCATTTTTGGTTTGTTACAGTCCCGCAATGCATTTTTGCACAAGGTACATGAGATCTTATAGGAAATTCGATGCAGATTTTAAAAATGTCATCAGAATTAAATTTTTCGCATGGCATGAACGACAAATAGCGCAAGAATGGTCAAAAACTATCGTTTAGCCCAAAAAACACGGAATCGCCTATATCTAGAGAAATAATGCAAGTAAAAATTTCTCCTTGGTGGCATTCAACTACACTTTAGTCGGTTTAAGTATGGCGATTTCCTTCGGGACCACCCTGTATATATAACAGCACTTCGTCATAGAGCTGAAAGATTTGTATAAATTAGATTTTGAACAGTAGCAGTTATTATTATATTGACCAATGTGCTCATTCTTATGACCACGGACAACATATTTAAAAATCTCGGAAGAATTAATTAAAGACGCCCAACAAGTAGTACTGCTCGATACTAAGAAAATGGTTAGGTAAATCTTGAACAACCGCCCGCAATAAGAAATAAATAAAAAAATAGAAAACACAAATTCTTCGGCAATAGCCCCCGAAAGAATTTATCCCAGGAGAATGAGGTGAAACCCCCCATAATAATACTAAAAAATAAGTATTTCAAATAACTGAAAAAATAGTATAATGACAATATAAAATTTTCTTATATGATTTGAAGCTTCAAATAATTGTCAACTATGTATACAACATTTCATTACATTTTATTGTACATGTTTAGTATTTTTTTCTGGAGAAGGTAGAGATGATCAACAGGTTTTCTGGAGAAGGTAGAGATGATCAACAGGTTTTCTGGAGAAGGTAGAGATGATCAACAGGTTTTCTGGAGAAGGTAGAGATGATCAACAGGTTTTCTGGAGAAGGTAGAGATGATCAACAGGTTTTCTGGAGAAGGTAGAGATGATCAACAGGTTTTCTGGAGAAGGTAGAGATGATCAACAGGTTTTCTGGAGAAGGTAGAGATGATCAA